>BMAF01000003.1:31796796-31951796 GCA_014132575.2 Gasterosteus nipponicus
TGACTCTACTTCTCTGTAGTGACCAGCAGGGGGCGACTCCTCTGCTCCCATAGACGTCTATGAGGAAATGACTCTACTTCTCTCTTGATTTATTCCCTCAGTAAACATTGTAAACATGAGTTTATGGTCTCAGTCTCTAGTTTCAAGTCTTCTTCAATACAGCGTGATGTTCATTTAGTGACTGATGGTCCATTAAGAGACAAACAGACCATAGAGCAGGGGACGCTTCAGGGCGGGGCTACACGCAAATACACAGGTCTCTACCTGAGAAGTATACGGCATCTCTTCATCCTTCTCGGTCCAGATGTGGTCACTTCCTGTTCACTCGTTCATGAAAATTAGATGGCAGCTTATATCAAGTCCGTGGTCATAACCGCTTCCTCTGCGCCCCCTGCAGGCCAGAACCGGCGTAGTGATGAACGTCATCGGAGTCGGCTGCATCACTCTCGCCATCAACAGCTGGGGTCACGTGATCTTCGGCCTGGACTCGTTCCCCTCCTGGGCCAACGCCACCTCGCCCGTGTAGCGAGCTGTGCGACCTGTTGCCTCAGCCTCGGGTTCGGGGTCCCGGGTGCTTCTTTATTTTCATACCTCAGCTCGTGGCAGATGGTTCTGGTTCTGAGCCTCACCAGAACCACAACTTTGACTTTACATGTGGAGCTTCTCGCTGCTGATGTTTTGGTGTCTGCTCCTACCTTCTTCATAGGGTTTTTTAAAATTCATTCTATGCCACAAGCAGGTTTTTCAAAATAAAAGCTCTGAATTTAGAACGGGAGGGATCTGAGCTGGTTGAAGAGCTTTTTCTTGAAACGATTGTGATTACAGTATTAGACCGAAGATATTTAATTGGCAATACGGAATCAATGCTGTGAATAAATACTACTGACTCTGTGAAAAATGCAACATTTTAAGTTTAAAAGGAAACAGGATGAAATATAATTAAAATATAGTTATGAAACAATGGCGATGCAGAGTTATGTCTGACTTGGCGCTAAAACCTTGAAACGGTACTAGAACTAAGGAACAGACTCTTTTATTCAGTATCTCTTCCTTGGTGGTGACTACTTACAGATGTTATTTCTATTTATAGATGTCATTTCTATTTAAAGATGTTAAATCAGTGTACAAACTCTTGATGCATTAATAATTAGAAAATATATTAGTAGGTCTATTTTTTTGGAGTTTCTACATATTAATGTGTGAGTGAATGCTAACTGTACACATTTGAACCTACAGAGTTTTGTATCTTGTTATTTGGTGTTAATAAATAAAATTGTTTGTGACAACAAACTGTTGATTGTTTGATCAAAGCTGAAAAAGCTGCAAAAGTAACGTGACAGAAGACGAGTGTTAGAGATTAATTTCATTAATGTAGATTCGACAGGTTGGAAAGAGTATATAGTAAACATTTTACATCACATCAATCACTACCTTAACTACATTAAGAATGGACTAGAATAGAATTTAGTTATTATTCTATATATATTTTTCTTACACAACATTAAACTAGTTTTACTTTAATTACATTCAAATTTTCGTTAAACTACATTCAGATACTTTGACAGTACATTAGTACTTTTACAGTACTTTACAGTACATTAGTACTTTCACTGCTGTAAAGGTTTATTCTAGTTTTGTTTTACATTAGGAACGGAACAAATGTCTCATTAGATGTCTGAAAATCTATTCATTGTGTTATGAATCATATCGAAATTAAGTCTGCGATTCCTGAACTAACAGGTTAATTAATCATCGCTTTGTTGTCAAATGTTTCCCTCTTGCGGTCACAAGACGAACGGCAGCTGCCGTAAACCACCGTGAAGCGTCGCAAACAGAGAACTGCTTTCCGGCAGGACGGCTTCACGACATTTGATTTGTTGTACAGCAAAACAACAAAGACCAACGCTCGTATGTTGACTTGTTCATCGGTGTAGATTAAGTTTGAGACGGTTTCAGGCTCGTTAACGTCATCGGCCGTCGCCATGGAAACAGGTTTGTAGCCGTGTGGCTAACTGAGCTAACGCTATAGTATAGCAGCTTGCTAGCATTCGTCATGTACGGAGAAGCCTTGGATGAATATAATGTTCAGTAAATGTGTCTCATTCAGCACCAATGAGCTTGTAGCGCGATGAAGACGATCGTCTGAGCTTCATCGTCCCCGTTTAGTGAAAAGCTCACTGACTCGTTAAGTTACGTTCAATTCACATGTGAATTATTTTATTCTACTGAGCTTCTTCGCATCCATGCGGCGTTAAATGGCTTCTTTTATAGTATACGGCTATGGGCTAGTTTAAAAATAAAGGTTCAAGTTAAAACTATTAAAAAATAAAGTGCACCAGCAAGCAGAAAGTGACGTGTGCAGTGAGAAAGAAAGTGACCGGTGGAATGTCAGAGTCAGTTGTTGTTGTTGTTGTTGTCCAGAGGAGCAGGCCAGGAACCGCTTCCAGTCGGAGCTGGAGTTCATTCAGTGTCTGGCCAACCCGAACTACCTCAACTGTGAGTGACGGCCTCACGAATCCTCCTTCACGTTTCACCCTGACGAGAGTTTGTGATCAAAGGATTTGTTTGTTTGTTTGTTTGTTTGTTTGTGTCTGTCCAGTTTTGGCCCAGAGAGGTTTCCTGAGGGAGAGAAGCTTCATTAACTACCTGAAGTACCTGCTGTACTGGAAGGAGCCCGAGTACGCCAAGTTCCTCAAGTAACACACGTTCTGTTATTCATACTAAATAAAGCCTTTACCAGCCTAATGTGGTCGACCAATCACAAAGTCCGTTTTAGCACATAAAGTGTCCTTCATGATAAGAGCTGTCCTCCTTTACTGGCTCCGTTAGCATCCCTTGGTTTCACTTTGATGTTCTGGGCTAATAAAGCTGCTAAAGGAGCTAGTAAAGGAAGCTCTCCCCCCACGAAGGACACTTAGATTCCTCAGTGAGGAACCTTCATGTGATAAAAAGACTATTGGATCATGTGCATCAGAACACCATGGTTTAGAAATTGGGGGGGGGGTCCGCTGGACGCTGCTGTATATTTTCTCAATATTGGGGGGGACACAACCCCGAAGGAATGCGTGGTTGCACCCTTGCACTGATGTAAGTAGGGTACGTGAGGTCTCTCACCGTGCCCCCCCCAGGTACCCACACTGCCTCCACATGCTGGAGCTGCTGCAGTACGAACACTTCCGGAAGGAGCTGGTGAACGCTCAGTGCACCAAGTTCATCGACGAGCAGCAGCTGCTCCACTGGCAGCACTACTCCAGGAAACGCACGCGGCTGCAGCAGGCGCGCGCCGAGCAGCAGCCGCCGCAGCAGCAGCAGGCGCCGCCGCACGCCAACGCCGCCGCCAAGTGACCGGAGCGCCGGCAACGGATCTGTGGGTGTTTGAAACGGACGATATTCTGGCTTTTTATTTGACATAAACAAAGAAAAGTTCTAGATTCAGATCCCTGAAATATGACCTGATTGAGACGTTGACCAGTAATCAGTGCTATATTATATTTGAATATAATGTGATATCAAACGAAATATATTATAATATAAAATATTTTGTATGGTAATATATTGTAATACAATCTGCTACATGATACTGATATTATATATGATTATTTGATATAGTATTTCAAATGTGCCCTATTATGACATGATATCATTTTATAGTTGAATATGATATCAAATAATAGTGTGTAAAATAATATAGTATCTAAAATAATATCTAGAATCATGTTGTATAATATATGATATCATATTATACATCTTATAATATGCTTATTCCTGATACTGATGCTCTGTGTGAACTTCCTGTTATAAATTAAACGGAAGGGTTTTCTTTGTTGGCGTTTTCTCCTGAAGCTCCAACATGTTTATTTTTTTATGACAGACGATTCAGTTTCATGATTACTTTTGTTAAGAGTTTGAAAAATTCAACTGTTTTGACTTTGTTGGTAATAAAATGTTTGATATTGATATATCTTTTACGTTTCTTTTAATGTTCAATGACTTTGGAATATTAATGAATGTATTTCATGGCTTCATTGCTGAGAAAAATAATGATTCACATTTGATCTTTTACCAAACATGAAATAGGGCACAAATACAATTTTATATCAGTAAAATGGAGAATATATCTGCTTGGTATTTCTTTGAAATTAAAACACGTTTTTCATAAATAATTGATACATTTATATTTTATTTACATATCAATTGCAACCTGTCATTTAATTGTATTATTCATTTCAATATGTAGCTGTGTTTTTATTTATTGAAAAAGAACGAATCATTATTCAATGAAAACATTTTTGGTTTCCCTCGTTTTGATTTTGAGGCGCCTTCGCTTTTATTCTGAAGGACCCGCGGAGGAAGTGGTTCGCGTGACGTGTGCTGGAACCGCCTACCAGTGGAGCTGTTTTTATCGCTACACCTCCGTCATTGATTCTACATTAAAGTTACATTTACATTTCTCATTTAAGTGACGCTTTTATCCAAAGCGACCTACAACGAGTGCATTGAGTCCAGAGGGACCAGAACCAGAGCCACAAGAACCAAGGAAGTGCAAAGTCTTCAAGAAAGACAAAGTGCAAGACAAAGTAAGACAGACAAAGTAAGAGCTAATAAAGTGATAATAAAGGGCTAACTAACCCAGGTACAGGTGTGTCTCCATCTGTCGACACGTTCTGATGCCGTTGAGGAGCGCATTGCACCATTTACTAGGCACATGTAACCGTGTTATGTAACATGTGTCGACCGTTACATGTAACGGGGTGAGGACCGTTACTTGTTACATGCTAGCATGTACCGGCTAACACAGCCTGCCGCGTTGTGACCCAGATCAAAGTCCAGAATGCAACGCTACAAACAGTTTATTACCCCTGATGCAACGGGGCACCTCATCTGCAATCTAATTGAAACCCGTGATTTCACTCACAGGTTTACTCCGCAGCGCAGAGTCCGCACGAGCCGGTAAGTGTCTTTAAACTCATTCAATGCACATTTACATCTTCACATATTTAAGAAAAGATGTATACAAAATATGTTAATATCGTCCATGTACCTTATAGTTTGTTTTAACGTTTAATTAAACACTACACGAAAATAGAAAGGATTGTCAACTGACTTTTATTTTGGTTAATTCTTTTTTGTTTCTTGCCTATAAAACGAAATATGAAGCGCAGCCCCTAAACCGGAAGTGCGTACATTTTCACAGTAAGAGTCAACTGCAATAGAAAGTTTATATGCTGGAAGTTGGTGTGTGATGCTAGAACGTACCAGAGTAACATTAGAGGAAAAGTTCATTAACGAATATAAATGATGACAGAGATTTTTTGTCATGTCTACAGTTAACAAATTATTCTGCACAATGAAACTCTTATATTTCACAGAGATTCATTCGAGCAGCACATCCCCAAATAAACCGAGCTCTCTGGAAAGACTCTGGCCTTCTGATTTCCTTGAACATTCGATTGAATGGAAATCTTCCCCTCTGTCCTATCTGCGTACTAAAGATGTTTCTCCCCTCCCTCCCCTACCCCCCTCCCCCTCACTAGCCCCCCGCTCGTCTGGTATTTTGATGCCGCCTGTCTCCCTCATTCTGGCCGGTTGACCCTATCTCGCTGCCCCCCGCTCCCCATTCAGTCATGTGACCTTTGCCCCTGCTAGCGTCCCTCCACGGTCTCCTCCTGGCCCTTTAGGCAAAGACTCTTCTGTATCCATATCTCTACAGCCGTGCATGCTGGGAGTTTTATTATGTCTGGTCATCTGTCTCTGGGCCTTCGTCTAGTAAATCATTACCTACCTGCATAGATCTATAGATATTCCAACAACCACATGGAGATGATTATAACATGAATCTATGTTGCAGAGCAGAGGAAACATGTTCCCATCTCTACCAGTAGGTGGCAGTGTGTAAATATAAGCTTAGTGATCATTTCTCTATACCGGAATCAGGAAACATTTATTTGCCAAAATATGTCAAACATACAAGGAATTTGTCTTGGCGGTTAGTGCGCGACAGTAGACAGACAAGACAACAGTGCACAAGTAATAAAATAAAGTAGAATGAAATGCTAATGCAATGGGTTAGTATACTGTGTATACAATTAAAAATAGAGTCTCTATTTTTAATAATGTATTACATTGTGATCAACGAATAATCCCTCTTGCTTGGAGGTATGGTTGGTTGTTAAATGAAATAATTATGACAATATGTACAACAATGGTTATACAATGTTAAACAATGGTTGCAAATGAGCCCTAAACAAGAAATATCTGCACTATTGATTAATGAACTAATGTTACCATGGTACATACTCGCACCACCGACACATTTCCAGCATACAAACTCTCTACTGCGTTGACCTTTAGTGTGAAAATATACATACTTCCAGTTACGTATTTCGTTTTAAAGGCAAAAACCCAAAAGTTTACATAAGTAAAAATCTGGTGTTTTTGGATTTGGACATCCGTGCAAAAACAACGATATTTCCGCTTAAACGTTGAAACAAACTATCAAAAGGTGCACGGACCTGACTCATCATCACTTATATAACTTAAGTGACTATAAATTGTATTGAAGCATGTGAAGGTGAGAAGTACTACGTCACGTTATTTTATTTTGAAAGGTCTGGTGATGCTTTGGTGATCCAACAGTGAACTTATATTAGTTATTAGTTTTAGTTCAGTTATTTAATGATGCTCCTAAAACCACCTGTGAACAAAAACACATTCAGAAAAACTACAATTAAATTCAAAAAGCATTCGAAATATTACTTAAAGTTACTGTGAGGAACTTTGAGGAACGAGACCACGAGAGAGGAGATGGTCTAGTTCTTCTTCGTGATGTCATCGGTGCCACTGGGTCCGATTCCTCCACCAGAGACCAGTCCACCGGGAACAGACCCAGATCCTCCACCAGAGACCAGTCCACCAGAGACCAGTCCACCGGGAACAGACCCAGATCCTCAGAGACGGAACAGACCCAGATCCTCACCAGAGACCAGTCCACCGGGAACAGACCCAGATCCTCCACCAGAGACCAGTCCACCGGGAACAGACCCAGATCCTCCACCAGAGACCAGTCCACCGGGAACAGACCCAGATCCTCCACCAGAGACCAGTCCACCGGGAACAGACCCAGATCCTCACCAGAGACCAGTCCACCGGGAACAGACCCAGATCCTCCACCAGAGACCAGTCCACCAGAGACCAGTCCACCGGGAACAGACCCAGATCCTCACCAGAGACCAGTCCATCGGGAACAGACCCAGATCCTCACCAGAGACCAGTCCACCGGGAACAGACCCAGATCCTCCACGAGAGGCACTACCACGTTGGTCCACAGGGGGCGACTGACCCCCCCAAGTTCCCCGCAGTAACTTCAAGTAAAATCACCATAATATACTTGACGCCTTAGAATTAGAAGGACTTCTCCCGCAGAATGAAATGTGTTTTTAAATGAAATTATGATTATTAATTTATTCTGCATTCAGTATAAAGTGGATTCTCTTTGCCAGTCAGAAGATGATCCTGCAGCGCGTGGCAGTGGTTGGTGCGGGGGCGGCGGGTCTCTGTGCCGCCCGGCACATCCTGTCCCGCCTCGACCGCTTCGCCCCCCCGGTGCTGTTCGAACTCGGAGGAAAAGTCGGGGGCACCTGGTGCTACGACGAGCGGGTCGGGACCGACGGGGCGGGACGTCCCATCCACAGCAGCATGTACCGGGACCTCAGGTCGGTACTGGATCCTCTCACCGGGTCACCAGGACTAACCAGTGACCCGGGTCGGTATTTAGAGTTTAGATCTGAATTTCTTAACACGTTTGGTCCTTAAAACAAGTAAAGTAACTATTGTGGGTGATTTTAACATTCACTTCATTTCTGTCATTATTAGATTCAACTGATTGTTTTAACCACATCCTGGACTTGGTTCTGGTGGATGGAACATTTAACCCTCTTTCCACAGGACCCTCTCTTGTTGGACCATTGTCTAATAAATAATGATTCCTACTACCAGAACGTGCGCTTCTGGGCAAAGGTTTCTACAGTCTATACATATCGGATAGTAGGTGTTTATCTGATGATTAAAGAGCTGATTCTTCTGCTTCAGTGAGCCTCTTCCTGCCTCCTGACATGAACCTGCTGACACTGCTGCTGCTCTCACCATCAGCATTGGAAATATTACTGTTACTGGCAACATGGATGCATCACTAACTTTGCTTCTTTCCCAAATTATTTGTACTTTCCCTCCCAACAGGCTTCCGTGGCTGCTGGTTCTATTTATTCAATTCAAAATCATTTTATTTTGTACATCCCAACATTGCAAATTACAGATTTGCCTCACAGGGTTTTACAGTCTGTACACATGTGACATCGTCTGTCCCCAAACGCTCACATCAGCAAACCTCCCCAACAAATGGTGGTTCTGTCTCATGGTGGTTCTATGTGATGGTGGTTCTGTCTGGTGATGGTTCTATGTGACGTGGTTCTATGTGATGGTGGTTCTGTCTGGTGATGGTTCTATGTGACGTGGTTCTATGTGATGGTGGTTCTATCTGAAGGCGGTCCTGCTTACTAGATCATTGTGGTCCATCAGGAGACGGATCCTCCTCTGACGTTTCTCACATGTAAACTGTAAAATTAGCGATTTTGGGCTCTACAAAATAAAATGAATTGAATTGAACTTGTTTCTGGTAACCTTTGTGTATATATATATATATATATATATTGTATATATAGTATAGCATTGGTACATGTCCAGTCTTAAAGTGCTTCCTATCATTACAGACAGGTTAGTCCTTCCATGTTCCTCTGGCTCCAGACCCCAGTAGAACCGTCCTTCTCGTCCTTCTTTCTCCCCCACAGGACCAACCTCCCCAAGGAGGTGATGATGTTCCCTGATTTCCCCTTTGACCCCCAGCTGGACAGCTTCCTGCCCCACCAGGAGGTCCAGAGGTACCTGGAGAGGTACTGCCAGAGCCACCACATCGGGCCTCACATCCGGGTGAGTGGTAACAGAGTAGAGCCAAAGCCTCAAAGAAAGGCTCCTACAGTCAATGAATCAGCAGTGAACAGATGGATCACAATTCTACTCATTAATATTGTTAAACTGACTAATAAAGGTTATTCAAAGAGACTGAATAACCTTCATTAAAGGGACTTTAGGGACCTTAAACCTGAACGCATCATAATGTAATTGACGTGAACGTCAGCCTGGATTTGAATTGTCCAAAGATGCTTCATGTGTTGTTTGTGTGAGTCACACACACACACACACACACACAAACAACCAGGTTCAAAGGAAAACTAACAAGCGTGCAACTTTGTACTTTTGTATGATGGGAAATTCTCAATAGTTCTTGAAAAAAATAATTTAGAATTTCCAAGCGACCAACCTGCAATACCACTGCGGCCCACTGGAGGGCCGCGCCTCACAGTTTGAGAAACCCTGTCTTAAACTAACAAGCCACTGCTTGGAGTTCACATGCAACGTAAACATTAATGCAGATATACGTTTGATCAGTACTTTAACTTTAATGAATCAACAAAATAATCACATGAATTGTTTTCTCTGTTTTTGTCAGTTCAACACGATGGTGGAGAAAGTGAGACCCGTCGTCACGGCGACGGAGCGCAGCAAAGAGGAGGACCGGACACTGTGGGAAGTGACATCATCGGATGCTTCAGGTTGTGTTAAAACAGAAGCCTTCGACTCGATCTTCGTCTGCTCGGGGTAAAATGAGTCCACAAAATAAAAGACTTTGCGTTTATTGTACTTTGATGTTTAATGAAAGTAATTTACCTCCTGTCATATTAAATGTGTTGTGGTTGTTTAAGGCACTACTCTGATCCTCACATCCCTGACATCCCAGGAATAGAACGCTTTAAAGGTACAGTCACTAATATTTATGCTTCATCTTCACTGTAACACTAAATGTTAGTGGTGTGTGAATTAGACATTATAACATTATCGCGATGCGTTCTGGTGTCATCTGTAAAATGTAGTTTTGGTGATGAATTGCAAAAAAAAAACCCTGAATATAAAACAGATATTAATTCTGATCTGTGCCTTATTATACAGCATTAAACATATAAAAGACAATTGTATTTCCTTAACATTTGAATTGTTTGAAGCTCCTAAATCACCAAAAGTATAGCAGTAAGTATTTCGGACTGTCTTGCTATGCCAACAATTGCCCACTGTGCTAAGCTAAGCTACGCTACCCCCTCTCTCCTCATAGGAACCGTGCTCCACAGCCACTCGTACAAATTTGCGGAGCCGTTCGCGGGTCAGTCGGTGGTGGTTCTGGGAGCCAAAGCTTCGGGACTGGACATCTCAATCGAACTGGCCGGGGTCGGAGCTCAGGTAACAATAGCTTAACTCTAGTAGCATAAGCACCTGAGCGCTAGTGCTAGCTGTTAGCTCCGTTTTCAACAGGACTGTTGTACAGAATCACTGACATAAACTAGCTGATGTTAACTAGCTAACGTTAAATAGCTCACGTAAGCTAGTTGTCGTTAAGTAGCTATCGATAACAAATGTTAGCTAACGTGAACTCCCTCATGTGAACAACTAGCACAGAGTTCATATCACCTGAGTCTCTCCCCCCCAGGTGACTCTGAGTCATGGCCAGCCTCCGCTCACCTGTCCTCTACCTGCCGGGGTTCAACAGTCGTGTCCCGTGGTGGCGGTGGAGGAGGACGGTAGCCTCCTTTTCCAGGTCACTGAACTCTACACCATGTGACCAGCTGCTGATCTTCTTCTTCTTCACTATTCACTATTTAATCTATACTCCATATTTTCTATTTACATGTGAAATTGATTATTGTTCAGTAAATATTGATGGAAGACGTTTAAACTGATGAGATCAGCCGACCAACCTTCTGATTCCACGGTGCTTTTATTGTGAAACTCCTGACCATGAAACAACTAGCTGTTGCTGTTGGAATCAAATGCTGATTTATTCTCTTTATTCTCCATCTAGTAAAATAAATATATTTACTGGTGTATACTTAAACCACACTGTATCAATACTTCCCCAGAGTAAAAGTACCAATAAGACGCTGTAGGAATATTTATGTTAGTGAGGCCCACCTGGTTCCTGCCCCGCATCCTGAGCTCTGGTCTCATGTTGCAGGACGGCTCCGTGTCTGGTGCCGACATCCTGATGTTCTGCACCGGCTACAACTTCCGCTTCCCGTACCTGGACGGGCCTCAGCTGGGCCTGCGGATCGAGGACCACCTGCTGTCACCCTTGTACCGCTTCATGATGCCTCCGGCCTTCCCCTCGCTCTTCTTCATCGGCATGTGCAAGCTCATCTGCCCCTTCCCCAACTTCCACTGCCAGGTACGAGCCACAGGAGTGAGGGGCTGACCTCTGACCTCTGAGTTGTTATGTTTTACTGCAGCTGTATGAACCCTACATACAAAGATTAAATGATCCCAAAGCAAATAACGGAGGTCGAGAGTGAACATTTCAAAACGATTATAAAGCTGCTCTGTTACAAAGATGAATATCCTGCAGTAGAAATACTATAAATGTATTTAAAGTATTAGAACCGTGAGTGTTTTATGTTAATGTGTTTCTATTTTCACCTCTTTGTTGTCACTCAGACTCCATCCACAAAATCAGTGGTTTAACGAGCCGCTAACGGCGGTGTGCTAACGGCGGTGTGCTAACGGCGGTGTGCTAACGTTACTTCCGTCCGCTCGTATACGCAGAAGCATAAACTCGGCTTGACCCTCGTCTTCAGGCTTTGTTTGACCTCGTCTCTGGTCTTCAGGCTTTGTTTGACCTCGTCTCTCGTCTTCATGCTTTGTTTGACCTCGTCTCTCGTCTTAATGCTTTGTTTGACCCTCGTCTTCAGGCTTTGCTTTGTCGTCTTCATGACCCTGTCTCTGGTCTTTGTTTGACCCTCTTCATCTTTGTTTGGTCTTCAGGCTTTGTTTGACCTCGTCTCTGGTCTTCAGGCTTTGTTTGACCCCGTCTCTGGTCTTCAGGCTTTGTTTGACCCTGTCTCTGGTCTTTGTTTGACCTCGTCTCTGGTCTTCAGGCTTTGTTTGACCTCGTCTCTGGTCTTCATGCTTTGTTTGACCTTCATGCTTTGTTTGTCTCTCGTCTTCAGGCTTTGTTTGACCCTGTCTCTGTCTTTGTTTGACCTCGTCTCTCGTCTTCATGCTTTGTTTTGTTTGACTTTGTTTCGTCTCTGGTCTTCAGGCTTTGTTTGACCTCGTCTCTCGTCTTCATGCTTTGTTTGACCTCGTCTCTGGTCTTCAGGCTTTGTTTGACCTCGTCTCTGGTCTTCAGGCTTTGTTTGACCTCGTCTCTCGTCTTCATGCTTTGTTTGACCTCGTCTCTGGTCTTCATGCTTTGTTTGACCTCGTCTCTCGTCTTCATGCTTTGTTTGACCCCGTCTCTGGTCTTCAGGCTTTGTTTGACCTCGTCTCTGGTCTTCAGGCTTTGTTTGACCCCGTCTCTGGTCTTCATGCTTTGTTTGACCCCGTCTCTGGTCTTCAGGCTTTGTTTGACCCTGTCTCTGGTCTTTGTTTGACCTCGTCTCTCGTCTTCATGCTTTGTTTGACCCTGTCTCTGGTCTTTGTTTGACCCCGTCTCTGGTCTTCAGGCTTTGTTTGACCCTGTCTCTGGTCTTTGTTTGACCCCGTCTCTGGTCTTCAGGCTTTGTTTGACCCCGTCTCTGGTCTTCAGGCTTTGTTTGACCCCGTCTCTGGTCTTCAGGCTTTGTTTGACCCCGTCTCTGGTCTTCAGGTGCAGTTCGCGCTGGCTGTGCTGGAGGGCGTCGTGTCTTTGCCGCCTCGGGCCGTGCGGGAGGACGAGGCCTGGTTGGCGCTGCGTGAGAAGGCGGAGCAAGGGGTCCAACGGCGCCACCTGCTGGTGCTGCAGAACGAGCAGTGGGATTACTGTCAGTCGCTGGCTCGCGCCGCCGGCTTCACGCCGCTGCCGCCCGCCGTGCGCGGTCTGTACGAGGAGGTGTGGCGCCAGAGGCGCTTTAACTCGGTGGACTACCGGGGACGCAACTACAGGCTGATCGGGGAGGACCGGTGGGAGCAGATCAATTGATCGGGGGAATAGACACCTTTTAAATATCAACTTTATAGAAATAAATAAACAAAGTCTAGAATGAAGTGTTGATTGTCTTTGGATCCCGTCCTGCGTGACGACGTTATCACAGAGCTGAATAACTCAACGTACTAAAACCATGTTAGTGAATGCAAAGATAACAACGTGTTAGCTAGCCAGCTAACTTAGCTTAGCTCATTATCAGTGAAAAGGATGAACGAGCGAGAGTTCAGTGAGTTCATTATTTTTATTTCACACTTTAAAAAGTCTCCCTTTGTTGTAAAACCATTAACATATAAGACTAAATATAAGTAATACAAATCTGTACTACTATATTTAGAAACACAAGTCAACGGAGTTCTTTTATCTCGTGCACGTCTCACTAAACTGAAGCTACATAGCATTCAGATAAATGTAAAAAGATCATCATGCTAGCTATTTTTTAATATTTGAATCTTATCCGGATTCACATTTCTTGTTCCTCTTTTCAAGTCCAATCATGGTAGAAGCGATTTAAAGGTGATTTATCTTTGCTGATTCATTAAACAGTTTATCTGCTTGCTGTGTTTGTATATTATTTTGAAGTGACGGCGAGGATGTGAGCTTCTTTAAATTCACAGTCTTCCTGTTTGAAGGCGTTTCCCAGGAAACCACAGACCTCCTAGAAGACCACCCTGGAGGACTTGGACTCGCTCTCTGCGTGCGGCGGCGCCCTCTCCATCTTCTCCGACGCCTCCCGGTCGTCCTCTGCCGGGCCGTCTTTCCTCAGGACCTTCAGGGGCCACCAGAGGGCGGCGGCCCGGCGGCGGCGGCAGGGAGCCCGGCGCACGCTGTGCCCCGCCGGCCAGCAGCAGGGGGCGCCGTTGTCCCCGGTCAGGAAGTACAGGAGGGCGTTGAGCCAGGCGTTGCAGGAGGCGAGTGGCCGCGTGACCTTGTAGCAGATGGAGACGGCTTTCATGACCTCGCAGCCGCCCAGCTGCCCGCGCCGCAGCAGCAGGAAGAGCGTGCGGGTCGCGTGGAAGGGCAGGAAGCAGAGCGCGAACAGCAGCGTGATGGTCACGATGGTCTTGATAGACTTCCGCCGCCGCCGGATGTAGTGCGAGTACTGCGACCCGGAGATGGACACTGAGCTCCTCTCCCGGCCCCCTGCGCCCTCCGGAGCGCCGCCGTCCTCGCCGCCCTCCACTGAGCTGGGGGGCGTGCGCAGCGTCAGGAATATGGTCCGGACCACCTGCGAGTAGCAGCAGGCGATGACCACGAAGGGCACGAAGAAGCCCAGCAGGTGCAGGACGATGCCGTAGGGAACGTAGTCGGCAAACTCCTCGTCGATGGCATCGTCCCAGCAGTTGGTGTAACCGTCCTCAGACCCGGGTCCCGTGGCGTTCCCAGCTTCCCTTGCTCCTCCGGCGCCATCGCCGCCTCGCTGGACGAACCCTGTCTGGGCGAAGCGGAAGATGGGGCAGGTGAGGGCGAAGACCACAACCCAGACCAGCGCACAGGTCCACTTCACCAGCCGCTTGCTCTCCAGGGTGATGGTCCTCATGGGGTGGCAGATCCCCAGGTACCTGTGGACACACACCTGCAGGTGATCATCGATCGATCGCATTGATCCCCGTCGTTCAAGACGTCTAAGAAAACAAGCAGGTAAACAAGTTTATATCATTTGTTTTTTAATTAGCAAAGTTTAAATACCCAAAGAGCCCCGAACCGCCTGCTCTGATTGGCTCAGAGGTTCGGAGCATCAGCTAGCTTGCTACGTTAGCCTCGTTAGCCTCGTTGGCGTGTGTTGTTGCGTTAGCAAGTCATGGTGACGGATCATGTTGGAGTTATTAACGGGACTGTCCTGACCCGGACGGTCTTTAGCTACCTGTCCGGTGAAACGGTTGATGATCGCGTAACGTTTCCAGGTGATTTAACGATGTTAAAGTAGCGTTAGCTCCGTACCCGTCACGCCAAATACTGTTTCAAGTAAAAATGTTCGTAACGAGTCGGTAAAGGGAAGCTAACGCCGGTGAATTAGCCGTAATTAGACATGTAAATATTTATATATATTCATGAGATTTGACACGTAGATTCATTGACATTTATGAATTAACATCACTTACGTTTCGCGGGCGATCAACAAAAAAAAGGCGGGAAAAGGCGTCAAATTCCGAGCGTCCGGAGGCGGTCACGTTACATTCGAGATCGAAGTGCATTGAAGCCGTGAGAACGTGGTGTCCTCTGAGAGCCTGTGGGCGTGTTTCCACGGCGACCTACCTGTGCACGGAGATACAGGTGAGGAAGAAGATGGAGCAGTAGAGGTTGAAGTAGAAGAGGAAGCGCACGAGGCGGCACATGAAGTCCCCGAACACCCAGCGGTCCCTCAGCACGTAGCTGGCCACCAGGAAGGGCAGCGACAGGCCGTACATCAGGTCGGTGGTGGCCAGGTTCACCATGTAGATCAGCGAGGTGTTCCAGCGCCGCACGCCGCCGCCGCCGTGCCGCCGGCAGGAGCGCAGCAGCACCACCGAGTTCAGCGTGAGGCTGAAGACGAAGGTCAGCGAGTAGCACACGGGGAGGAAGACGTACTTGTAGGACTCGTCGATGCTGCAGGATGACAGACGGGGCGAGGTGTCGGGGGGGCTCCCCGTCGCCTGGCCGATGTCTGACGTGGGGATCAGGCTCAATCCCATGATGCACCTGTGTGGGTTGCTCCTGGGCGGGTCATCTCAGCTGCTCCACCGACTCACCGAGGCGCCGACTCTCGCTCTGCCTTCGCCTGCCCGTGTCGGTGAGCGAGGGGGGTCCGGAGGGGGGCGTCATTAGTTTGGAAAACCTCGTTCTCGATGTACCGCCGGCGGGTTTTCTGCTGATGAAGACTACGTTTCGCTCAATTAGCTGCTCAATAATTAACGAAAGCCTTCCGGAGGTTTCTCCTCAAGCTGAGGAGGCGAAGGGGTCAAAGGTCAGAGGTGAAAAATGCACATTCATAGTTTTGAATGGATTGTTTATTCATCTGTTGTTGTACAGACAAATAAAAAATCAGTTAAGTTACATTTAACTGATTGTTTTAGGGAGACTCGAAAAAAAGAATCTGTTTATGTCCTTTGAAAATTGTACTTTCAAAATAGCATCAGCTGCTTGTTGAATGTGTGCAGTTAAAGGACCTCTTCCTCCTGCTTTACTCCTCTTCCTCTGCTGCTTAGACGTCTTCTGGCTCAGAAGAATCTTTTTCTATTTCTCGGGCCTCTCCGGGTTTTTCTGACCTTCATCTCCTCTGTAAATAATTGATCAGAGTTCAGTCAGAACTGCAGGAATGAAACCCAATAGGAGGCTGCAGAGGGGGCGGGGCTTAAGATCATTTAGTTTCCTTTAGACTCGCGTCGGCTAAATAGTCATCAAATCAACACCTTTCTTTAATCCGTCAATAGAAGAAGGTTAGCTTGATGCTAAGGCCGTTGTCAGTAAGCGTTAGCATCTGAATGTTTGCACCCTTATTGATCAATATTCTGATCTTGACATTTAATCAGTAACTTCTGAGGGAGTTTGAAATCAAAATGTAACAAATCGCTCACCGATTTCCTCCAGAGGAGCTGCTCTTCTTTCCATCAGCTCCTCATCCCTTCTCCTTCCTCCTGTCCCTGCTCCTCCTCCTCACCACCATCATCATCATCAATGGCTTTGAACATGTGATCAAACATGGCGACACAATCATGAATACACATTTATTAAATCCTCAAACAGGAGGAAAACAACATAAAGGTATTTATTGTGACTTATTAATTACTCTTTAAATTATACATCAAATAACAAAAGTTATTTGAAAAATGTCCAATAAATAAAATCGTTATT
This sequence comes from Gasterosteus nipponicus, assembly GCA_014132575.2. NCBI lineage: Eukaryota > Metazoa > Chordata > Actinopteri > Perciformes > Gasterosteidae > Gasterosteus > Gasterosteus nipponicus. The sequence goes on from BMAF01000003.1 coordinate 31,813,688, forward strand.
CAAACAATTCGTGGGGTCGATGGCTGCTCCTTCATGTCGAAATGCAATGTAAGTTGCTTTGAATAAAAAGCGTCTGTGATGTAATAAAAAGTGTAAAACTTTCATTATTTGTTCATTTGAGATTTCTGAAAACTGTCAGTATGTCAGTAAAAAAAAAGTCACCCAATCAGATGAAGAGTTGTGGTCACATGATCAGTGGAACGACTACACAAGATATTCTCTATTTATTTTAGAAGGAAACAGAAGTGGAATTAAAGTCCAAATCTAAATCAGTTTGCAACTATTTAAACCACCTCTTTTAACATCTTGTTATTGATCATTGATTTTTGTTCTACTTTTATTGTGAAACACAAAATATTTGTTTTAAAAAGTTCTACAAAATGTATTTCAATAAAATGTTCATTAAGGACATAAACATAAAGGAAACTTTTATCAAAATATATTTCACAATTCACGTCTCACATTTTCAGATACATTTATAATACATTGTATTTACACTTGAAAATACATATTTAAATACTAAATACTTTGAAATATAAAGACATTCTTCTTATTATCGGTTGAATTCTCTGCCACTTTGTTATTGAAACACTTATTTTCATTGTGACTTTAAATATAAACGTGAATGTGAGTCACCCTTTATTGGAATAAAATGTCTTTGAACTATGCAAAAACCATTACTGCAGGAAAAATATAAACTCCACCTTCTTAAAGTCAACAATTATTAAAGTTAATTAAAGTCAGCAATATAAAAATATGTTGGCTATATGGAGTGGATTATTCCCTTTATTCGTTATCTGTAAACCTTAATGTGAGTGTTGAGCTTTGATTAAAGACGCAGCAACATTTAAATATTATAAATGAACTAAAACAAGTGCTTTAAGTTTTTGTCCCAAACCACGAGGACAAACTGGCCTCTGTGATGCATCTTTAGTTTACTTAGATCGAGCAATGACATCATTAATCAACAATTATAAAAACATCTTGTCTTGAATAAATTCCACATTTTTTGTTGTTGTTTTAAGGAAAAAAGAGTTGATCTCGTCTCGCTACACAAGCTGAATGTAACGCTCTCTTTGTTTTAAGAAACAACAATTAAATAACTCAATTCGCCTCATTTGCATTTACGTGTGTTTACGTCCAAGAAGAAGACATTTGTAGTTTGTGTCACTAGAGAAACACAAGTTTTGCACATCTGTTGCGTTCATTGTTGATGACTAAATAAGCTGCGATACGTTCTTTATATTCCTTCTTCATGGAGGATCACGAGAGAATGAACGTGTTCCTACACGTGGCTCACACACGTTAACAACACGCATGTTTCATCTTCTCTTCTACTAACACCAACCAGTTGTGTGTCTCATGCATGAGCAGCTGAGTGGTCTTCTGGCTCTTTGTTGTGGTCCGTCAGCCGTCCTCCGTCTGCAGGAGCTGGAGCTGTTTGTCTTCCTTCCGTCTGCTAGTTGATCACTTTCCTCCGTTACTTCTTCTCCTCGCTCACGTTTCCTTCGGGCTTCGTCTCCACGTTTTTCACGACCTTTGTTGTTTTGAACTCAACTTCCTGGTCTACCGGACCCCTCCAGTCCAATCTCCCTGTTTGTTTGGCTTAATTAGCATCTCAGCTAATGTCTGAGGAGGCGGAGCAGTGGTGCAGTGGTGCAGGGGTCCCGGTCAGGGGTCCCGCTTGTTAAGTCAGGTCCTGGACGTCCAGCAGCACGGCGTCCTGCTTCGTCCTCAGCTGGTCCCGGACAACAAGGTGAGACACCAACTCGGAGCTGAGAGCTGGAAGCAGAGCGGTGAGACAAAGAGGCCCGTGATGGTTCTGTCCTCTGAAGGGTTCACTGAATCTATCGATGCTATGCTATGCTAAAAATGCTATGCTAAAAATGCAGAGTCAAGACATTGTCATCTGAGCTGAATGTTGTGGAACGTCTTTTTAAGCACACCAGTCATATTATACACATATCAAATAAAAAATGTTATTCTACAAAAAGAAATACGTCTTTTGTAATTAAAAAAATGTAATTGTTTAAATTTAAACGATTTCTTCATCCAGTAAAACTAAATATTACAAGTTCCTATTCTGTCCCGTTCACGTGTTGTCTGGGCTTAAATGTTGTCATACTTTGGTCCTGACGATGTCTGAGGCTCATGGGTAACGTAGTATTTATCTGTCATTTTATATTGTGTGCGTGTGTGTGTACCGTGCACATCCTGTTGAAGCGACGCTCCCAAGCTAACGAGCTGCTGCACTGAACACATCTGCAGCTCCCAACGCTCCAGATGTTTCTGCTCAGCAACACAGCTGATGCCTTCCACACGCTGCCACACACACACACACACACACACACACACACACACACACACACATGCTATTAAGTCTCCACATTCTAACAGCTGTGTTGTGTCTTTGTCTTTTACCTCCTCGTCCTTCTGCTCAGCCAGCAGTTTGTCCCTTAGCGTCCTCAGGTCCCTGGCCACTTCCTGCTTCAGCCCGGCGCCATAGCAACCGTTACGCCCCGTTCCCATGGAAACCTGTGCAGAATAAAAGGTTGTGGATTTAAAAAAGAATTCAGCTGGAGATGTTTCAGCGAACGGTGCTAACGGTGCTAACGGCGCTAACGGCGCTAGTTTCCAGCTTCCAGCTGTGCTTCCTCCTGGTTTGACAGTGAGGTAGTTGGAGCTACAAGGTTACAGGTTGCTTCATGTATGATTGAACTATTAGTATTAATTCATTCTAAGCGGCGAACAGAGAAAAATGAAGTACGACACCTCCGGCCAATGAACATGCAGAGACCTTCTCTGTGGCGTCTCCCTCCTCATCCTCACTGTCGCTGCTGTTGATGAAGCACAGCTGAAGCTTTCTGTGGTTATGAAACCTGTAATGATCATAAACATGGAGCTTCAGTGGGCCGACGTTATGTCATTAACTCATTATGAACGATTGCAATAAACAAAAACACTTTAAATATGTATTATATACATATTATAAATAAAACTTAATTACTGCGAATTGTCGATGGCGACTCGACGCCTCCTACTCGACGTGTCGTCTTCCTCCCAGACGTCGCTCCACGCCCCCCCCCGACTCCCCTCCGGCGCCCCCTGCAGGGAGACACCGCTTTTATTACCAATTTACAAACAGCAAAAGCCCCAACAAACAATCTTTTTCCTTTCAAATCAACAGCTGAAGAGCCGGTGAGTTCTCCAGAGGTTAAACCTGGCTCAACTCAAACATTTCCCACAATGCAACGCGTCAAACAACATTCACATAGATCCTCTTAAATAAAATCAATTATCCTATGAAAATACGAATGTGTTGTGAGTGGAAACACACTCTTTGGGGGCCAAGAAAGGCTCACAGGAAATGCAGTCTTCAGAGAACCCTTTCCACACGCTTCTTCACGGCTGACCTTTGACCTCTCCCTCCGCTCTTGCTCCTGTCTTTCCAACTGGGCTATCCGCTGGCTCAGATCCTCCCATTGCATGATGGGAAGAGCCAGGTCGTCCACCGAGGACGCCGCTGTGATGTGATGGCGAAGCTCCTCCTCTTCCTCCTTCTCCTCAGCCGTCTCTTTCTCTCCCTCCATCCTCCTCTGACAAACAAGGTCAGAGGTCAATGTAGTTTATAAGCGGTTAACAGTTAAGTTTCCTTTGTGGTGAAGCAACTACTTTACTCAGAAATACTTCATCAAAAGGAAGCTATTAGTATTAGTTTGTGTTCCATTTAATCCAACTTTAAATCTTCCAGACGAAAGTTGTGCAACACTTTATAAACTTTAGAGAAATATATGCTTGGTATTTAATCACATTATGTCGTTAATAACCCGTCAGAAAAAGCCTTCAGCTGCTATTAAATGATTTAGTCCCTTTTATTGATTCCTATACGCACAAAGTGTTATTAAACCTCATGATGAATACAGCGTCTGCCTTTGTGGTATAACTACATTAAATATATATAAACAGATATATAAACATAGTGTAGTAGTAGTCAATGTATTATTACATCGCTTTGAAATGTAAAACGCAAAAAAAATCTCCAGTTTCCAGATTGACAAATGAATATTATACTGATCTGTTTTCCTCGTTTAATCTCCTCGCGTTGTTTTCTATGAATTACCGTCAGAAACTTAAAGTTAAGTTAAATCTTTAAACCGAAGCCGCCCGGTTGTTTACTAGCGGCCGGGGGGCTCGGGGGGGTTTAACCCGCCTACCGGTCACATCCAGACGGACGTGGATCGCTCCGACATGCCGCTCTACGTCACAGCTCTACGTCACCGCTGACGTCACAGCGCTACGTCACCGCCGGTCCGGCCGCGCGGGCGGCTTGTTTTAGAGAAACACTCCGGATAAAGTTGTTAAAAGTCTCCGAAGGTTGTGTGACTCCGTCAGGAGGAAGGAAGGAAGGAAGGAGACGAGCCCTCCTCCTCCTCCCTCGTCTGTGACCTTTAACCTCTTCTCTTCGCCCACTCACGGAGCGTTTAAGCGGTTAAAACCTCCGCCAGCGCCCCCTGCCGGAGGTTTGGGGTACTAGTACTACGTGTTGTAGTAGTAGTACATGGACTTGTCGTAGTAGTACAGATAGCGGAGTAGTAGTCGTAAGTACTTAGTACTAGTCTTAAGAATGTGTTGTAGTAGCAGTTTTAAGTACTTGTAGTACTTTTAAGTACTTGTAGTAGTAGTAGTAGTTTTAAGTAGGTGTGATAGAAGTAGCCCACAATGTGTACTTGTTATAGTGGTAGTTATAAGTACATATTGTAGTAGTAGTTTTAAGTACTTGTATTAAAGGTAGTTTTAAGTAGGTTTTAAAGTAGTACTATGTGTACTTGTATGGAGGACAAAATAAATACTTAAATATATGTATTTATTTATTTATACACGTGTATATAAATATAAGTTGATACCTAAACAGAACATAGACTAAATAACTGTGAAGTGATTTTCTTTATACACGATGTGTGTAAGTGTGTTAGCTTCAGTTAGCCAACAAGTTCTCTTTACTGATTATACTCTTTTATTATTATACTAAATCTGATGCAAATATGTTTAGTGTCATTTGATAAAAATGTCTATAGATAATGTTGAAAAGTTAAGTAAAGCCTGCTTATTACATATATATATATATATATATATATATATATATATATATATATATATATATATATATATACACCCACAGTGCTGTCATCAGCATTATTTTTGTTGATCTATTTATTCATGTGAAACAGAATAGTTTGGGAAATAAGAAAGTAATTCAACAGCGATTTCAAATCTATGCTTCATCAGAGCATTTATTTAACTTCCCCCTGCATCGTGCAGCTGGTGACAAGAGGCATCATTTACTGGAGCATTTCTCATATGAAGCATACGGTTTGTACAAAGACGTCAGCGTCACAGCTGAACTTCAGGGATCAGAACACCGACGATGAGACACGGCGCCGTCCGTCAACTCCGACCTCCATGTGGACCTGCAGTTAAAAGGCTTCGTGTTAAACGGTCTGTTTAGCCAAAAGTAATGTTTTTTATTTAGTTATACTCAAGTTATTTTTTGTCCTCCACTTCTTGTAGTAGTAGTTTAATTAACAGGATGCTGAGATAAATGTTCTCCGCCACAACATTTTTTAACTGGAAGGTTAAGTTGCTGACCTTGAAACACTGAATTCAGAGACCACGCCCCCTTAATCTCATGCATATATTCATTAAATTTGATTATTTTTACATTTTTAATTACAACATAAGAAGTTTGTTATTAAGCTACCTTGGTTAAAAATCCTACTTACTTACTAAAACTTTGCAATGAGTTTAAAATAACAGTAAAACTACAAAATGTCTTCTACATTACATCACATGTCATTTATCTGACGCTGATGCATTTCAACCACAAGGACACAAACTCAGAAGAACAAGAAACAAGAAAGTGCAATTTCCTCAAATAAGCCGATGTACAACTCACTGTAGATAAGAACCATTATAAGTACAATTTCCATCCATCCATCTGCAAACCACTTATCCTGCAGGGTCACAGGGTCACGGGGTCACGGGGTCACAGGGGCTGGAGTCTGTCCCAGCCGGGCGATAGACTGGACTGGTCACCAGACAATCGCAGGGCTACACAGAGACACACAACCTTTCACACTCACATCCACACACCTACAGGCAATTTAGAGTCCCAATCACCCTGATCCCCAGAGCAGGTCTCTGGACTGTAGGAGGAAGCCGGAGAACCCGGAGAGAACCACGCAGACACGTGGAGAACATCCAGACTCCACACAGAAAGGCCTCTGGGCGGAGTGGAACCCACGGAGCGAATGACAGCGCCAAGAGAGTTGGTGTAGAGCGAGAAGAGGAGGGGACCCAGGACGGAACCCTGAGGAACTCCAGTAGTAAGAGGACAAGGTTCTGACACAGATCCTCTCCAGGTTACCCGGTAGGTGCGTCCGTCGAGGTAGGACGAGAAAAGGGAGAGAGCAGAGCCTGAGACACCAAGTTCCTGAAGGGAGGAAATAAGGATCTGGTGGGTGTCAAATGGAGCAGAGAGGTCCAGAAGGACGAGGACAGAGGAGAGAGAGGAGCTCTAGCAGTGTGGAGCTCTGAGACAGCGAGGAGAGCAGTCTCTGTGGAACGGCGTTGAAGCCTGACTGGTGGAGGTCAAGGAGGTTGTTATGTTGGAGATAGGAGGAGAGTTGGTTAAAGATCACACGTGAAGAGTTTTGGACAAAAAGGGAAGAGTGGGTTTCTTCAGGAGAGGGGTTGACTCACCTCCTTCAGAGAATTGGGAAAACAGCCAGATAACAGAGCGTTGTTGATGAGACAGGTGAGGAAAGGAAGAAGGTCAGGAGCGATAGATTGTAGAAGATGTGATGGAATGGGGTCAAGAGGGCAGGTGGTCGGACTTACTAGGGTAAGAACTTGGTTAGGAGACATATTCTTGAGAATATTTCTATTACACTATACTATAGTATATTTTAGAATATTATTAACTAAAAATATCAAATATATTTAGTGAAATGTTTATTCCATTCATGAAGCTAATAAAGTAATTAATTTCTACCAAAGATGAGTTGTTTATTATTCTAGGTTTTTGAGACTTTGGAAGTCGAAAAAAAATAAGAGTCTCGCCTTCCCACAGTACACATACTGTTATTATAGTAGCTGCCGTCGTGTAGTGCTCCTGGCTGGCCACGGGGCGGCGCTGTTTCCCCGGTGACGCACCGTCTCCACTCGGCGGAGGACTCTTTGCGTTGTGAAAAGCGGTCAAAGTGTTCGTGTCGCAGCGGTCCGCTCGGTGCTCGGTAGGGGGGGGGGGGACCGTGGGACCTGGTCCCCGGGAGGACTCCGGTACCGGCCCCGGTGCGACTTGTCCGGTCAGCTGCCTCAGCGGGTTCCTGCTCTCTGGACCGGCGGCGCTCCGCTTCTTCTTAAGTTGCGTCACGTGCGTTAAAAGTGTTCCGGTGGAACCGGGAGTTTTGACTGGACGCCTTTGGAAACAAGCGAGTGTGTTTTTGTGCGTGTGTTAATCACGCGGTCACGCGACCGGAACGTCGGCGTCGGGCAGGGGACGGGTGCGCGTGAAGCGGCGTTGCCGCCGGGGGGGCAAGGGGGGGTTCCGTGACAGTCCTGTCCGGTGCTCGGACGCGGAGCCGGGGAGAGGGGAATGTGGTAGAGAGGCGCCCGCCGCCGTGTGTTCGACCCCCACCGACTCAGCGGCAGCGCGCGCTCGGGAGAGGCCTGCGGGTTCGGGCTTCCACCGGGCTTGCGTAGAGCCCGACGCCGTCATCAGAGCGTCGGAGGACGGCCGTGACGGGCCCGTGGAGGGCAGAGGCATGGAACGGATGGAAGTGGACCAGTGCGCAGGCGCAGCTGGCGGGGCGGGAGGCGGGGCGCTCCGCAGGTCGAACAGCGCCCCCATGATCACCAGTGTCAGGTCGGTGGTACTGCACCTGCATCATCGCATACGACTTGAGACGTTACAGTGTTGAGTTCTTAAATGCTGCATGCCTAGTACACAAGTACACAAACCGGTACTTGTTCAAGTGGAACCTAAACTTTAGAACATTTTTGGCCGTTTTCTTTCCTGAATTTCCCCTGGCACCCTTTAAATGAAAAGTCACGAATTGTGAAAACGTGACGATTTTATTGTATGTGTGTGAATATACAAGAAAAATGTTACTCAAAAAAGTAAAAGTATATCGTCATTTAATGATTCCAATTTGACGTAAACGACATTCACCAGACAGCAGAAAGCCTCTGCAGCTAAAAACACACCTCTACCCATTATACCTGGACGAGGCAGCAACATCTGGATTGATTAAAGTACCACGCGTTATTTGGGTAGTTATTCTCTCATCCAGCTACAACTTTAAAAGCCATTTACATAAAGCCATTTACATGCTTTTGATGGTTAAATCTACCAAATCATTACACCATTGACCTTTAAGCGAGTACCTAATAAAGACCGTCCTTCTGCATGTCTCACTTGAATGTCCTCTTCTTCGTCTGTCTCTCTCTCAGCGACGGGATGGCGATGTTCAGTCCAGTGTCCTTGGCTCGGTACAGACGCAGCAGTGTGTCCATCAACCCCAGCGGCCCTTCACAGGTCACTGTTTGTTTGTGGAGTAATGATAAAAATGATCGTGGTCGTTCTGTCGTCTGGCTGACTGTCCTCCATCTTTCCCTCCAGCTCGTCCCTCTCTCTCCTTTCTCAGCGACCGGAGAGCGACCCGACCACAAGAGGCAGGTCAGCGGTCCACTCGTCTCCTTATTTGTTAAAGTCTCTCTTCTCAGTCTTCTTTGGGTTTGAGGGCGTTTGATTCGACCGAAAATAGACCGGGTCAAAGGTCAACGTGGGGGGTACTGACAGCTGTTTGTGTTTCCTCCAGGAGGAGAACATGGAAACGATACTTCGAGGAAGTCTGCAGAGACTGAGCACACACACACACACACACACACACACACACACACACACACACACACACACACACACACACACGTTTGAATTACATTAATTGCCCCTCTCTTTGTCTCCCAGTGCTTCCAGTCCGATCCCAGGTCACCCAGTCAGTCAGTGGCACAATCACACGTCAGTGGTGAGCATCTCCATTCAGTTTACATTGTTCATTCTGTACACGTGACATCACTGTAGTGTGTCCATCAGGAGACGGATGGTCCGTCCTCTGGTGGAGGGTTTTCGTTGTTTGGGGAGTTTTTCCCGCTGAGCGTTTGGGGACCGACGATGTCACATGTGTACAGACTTAAAGCCTCTGAGGCACATTTGTAATTTGCGATATTGGGCTCTACAAAATAAAATGAATTGAATTACAGTGAGTCCACATCAAGATGGTTGATAATGACTGGTTTTCTTATTCAGTGGTCACAGGACAGCGGCGTCACCCCCAGCTCCTCCCCGAGTCCCCCCCGGAGGTTCAGGTCAGGACAACAATACCAACAAAGAAGAATAAGCTCTTGTTTGGAGATATTCTTTTATGAAGTAGAAGGTTGTTTAATTTGGTAATGGGTGAATTTATTGTTGTTATTTGTTTACTGGTCCCTCAGACCAGCAGGGGGCGCCACAGTCAGATCACCTGCGATGACTCTGCTCAAGAGAAAAGGTACGATTCCTTTCATGTTGATTTGGATGCCTGAATAGAAGTCAATGATCATCAAGTCAATAGTGAATAGAAGTCAATGATCATCAAGTCAATAGTGAATAGAAGTCAATGATCATCAAGTCAATAGTGAATAGAAGTCAATGATCATCAAGTCAATAGTGAATAGAAGTCAATGATCATCAAGTCAATAGTGAATAGAAGTCAAATGTATCGTCTTTGGTTCCTTTATAAGCGACGTGAAAGAAAGGAAGAAAACATCAACGCGATTGTTGCGCTGGGCCGCAGGAAGTGACACGTTAGCATTCGAATGGCCTTCAGCAGATGTTTTCTTCTCCCTCCTGAACTTTATTATAAATAACTAGTGTTGTCAATAGATTAAACAAAGTGTGTATTTCAGACACTTGTTTAATTGTTAATGTTATTTTAAACACAAACTATTTTGATCACCATGGAGGCAGAATTCCCCCTGGTTGAACTAGCGACTCTTCTAGCTAGCTTAGCCTAGCAGATAGCTTAGCATATCAGGAAACATTTATTGCAGCAGCAGCTTTAGACGTCTCTCGTCCTTCTTGATTAAACGTTTTGTTTTTGCTGTCCACGCCTATCAAAACGCAGCGATCCCATTGGCCGATCGCTGCCACGCAGTTCTCTACGTGCCCCTGAATAAAGAACCATTCACCGTTCACCTCTGTCGCCCCTCAGGAGGGGCGGAGTCCGACGGACCCCCGAAGAAGCTTTTTGTTGCCGGGGTAACGGATCCCGCCCACCGGAGCAGCAGCTACACCTTCAGGTGAGGGTGGAGCTTCAACACTCAAACTCAACTTATGAAAGAGAAGAATCTCGAGTAAAGCTTGTCTCCCCCCCTCAGCGTCTCTCAGGCGGCGGCGGACTCCCCCCCCGCAGGAGGCGTCAGTCCCCAGTCCTGCCCCCCGTCTCTGTCCCCTCCTCCCCCGTCCTTCACCCCCTTCGCCTCCCACCAGCACCCCAGACACTAAAGCCCCCCTCTGCGTGTCGGTCGGTGGGATTGTACATATCTCCTCTTCCTCTTCCGTTTGCTACGTTGAACTCGTTGCTCCTGAAGGTCAAACGATGGTCAAAGACGACTTTGATTGTGGATCTTTTTATTTCTAACGTATCTGCTCTGGAAAGGTCAGAGGTCAGAGGTCAGAAACCGGTGGTTCTGCTTCCAGCTTTCGCTCTTCTGCTGCTGTCGAGTCTTTGATGCTTTTTTCTGTTGAAAGAACTCAAAGTCTAAATCAATTCCAGATGAGTTTAAGTTTAGCCTGAGAGCAGCGTGAGGCTTCCACGAGTCTTTGAGCCAAAACATTCAGATTTAAATCTGTAACTATCAAAGGAAAGAAACCGCTTTAATGTCAAACATTCAATAAACGTCTTAATTCAAACTCCGTCTGACCACAAGAAGGCCAGTAAATATCATCTGTAGTTTACACTTTTTATGAACACTTTTAATTGAGACAAACTTTAGTACCTTTTGTTTGGACTGAAGGAACTGAAGCAGACTTCTTTCTTTCAGACAGAACAAAACGCTGCCAAAATATCTTTGTTGCTTTAAAATGTGTATTTTCTTCCGTTCAATAAGCAGCCGACTCGTACGACTTTCTGCTACCAAGAATGTTTTTAAGCCAAAAACTCTTTAGAAACCTGCAATTTAAGGAGATCAGTATTCATCAATGTTTGTCTCGTCCTTTGAGTTTCCTCTTTTTTTATTTTCCTTCACGTGTTTAAAATGTTTTCATTTTTTTATCTGTTAAACAACATTTTCAGTGCGATTGGAGGTTTTTTGCTCATGCTAACAGTTAGCATACAACGCTAACATTAGTCATCACGGATTGCTAACTAAACTTTACATAATGAAACAATAGGTGATAATCGTAAATGCCAACCACAGCTGTTGCTTTGCTCTTGCTAACATGCTAATTTGGGCCAATAGCAGCCGTACAATTTGGAGAACAATCATCAGTCATTTAACATGTTTACTTATTTTACTTTTCATTAAAAATAATGTATTTAATATAATTCGTTGGTATAAATGTATTGAGAAACTTAAGCTACGTCCATTTTGCCATTAAGATAAAAACAAAATACCACAAAAGCTGTTTTTCAAATGTATATTTTGGGATTCATTTTGTTTAAGACATTTATAATTTCCCAATTTCCCAAAGCAATTCGTTAGAGGCATAAATAAGATGATACAGCTGGTTTACTGTGTGTGTACACACACATATGAATATATATATATATATATAACTGTTTAAAACCTCCCATATCGCTGAAATTGCCTCGTTGTGACCTTATAAAAAAAAAAACCTTAATTTTAATTTTTTTCTTTTATTCACGTTTCATTATTTATGTTTTATTGCACACGTTAAGCTTTCATCGGGATCGGTGTCATATTCATCCTCATGATGTCAGAGATGCTTTTTTTTTTAGGGGATTCATTCATTCATTCGGCCGCATCAACGCTTCAGTTCTGAAGACGTATTTCACTCTGGTGTTTTTTCCTCGGTACCGTGAACGCATCACGATAACGTGGTCATGGCCTTCATCCCAGTACTCATTTTTACTGGGGCTCGAAAGCAACATAATGTGACTCACTTCAAGCTCTGTTAGCGTTAGCTCCCTTACGTAGCCAGGAAGGACTGTGCTGCTATCGCTAACTAGCGCTTCTCCGTCAGATTCCACTGATTGGCTGCTTAAATGTAGCGTCAAATATCGGAATTCACTTCTCATCATGTAAACAGGAAAATCTTTACTTTTGTTCTGAGAAACTAAACTTCTCAGAATTAAACTTTATGAATAAAAGTCCTTTGCCCTTTGCTGGTCCTCATGCTAAGCTAACCTGTAGCCGTTTCACCTTTCAACAGACTCTTATCAGACCTTTTTTTTTAGGGTTTCGTAAGATTGATCCATGAAGAGATTCATTTTTTTAAGAAGGAAACTTCAGCACTTTAATATGTATACGTGTGAAGCGCCATTGCTCTTTGATTATTATTAAACTGTGGAAAAGCAAAACCAGCAGCATTTTAAAATAACAAATCAGGGTCTGAAGTAAAATCCACCAGAGTGAGATGGACTATAAATAATAAAGGGAACTAAAAGTACAACTATGGAAACATACACATGGATTTCTCAAAATGTTGATCTTTTTTCTGTTGTTTTGGACTAATTCTATACGTAAGAAAAAGAGACCATGTATTTTTATGCAACTGTAAAATAAAAGTATATATTCAAGTGTTTATTGAATAAATAAATATAAGTAAGTGACCTTCTGGTTCTAGTGGAAATAATCTACACACTATAAATATTGTATATGAAAAATTAAAATCTGTACCGTATAACAAACGTTTTTTGTCTTCTCTGGTCTCATTTGTGTTTTTCTTTGCACGAGGAGTCGTGGTTCATGTTCCACCTCCAACATGTGTTGAAAAAATACAATTAAACTGTCTAAAATACACGCTTTCGAAATTTGATAACTCAAGAATATACTAATTGAACATAATCAGAATACAATATTTACTTGTATGTGCTATTTGTTTTGTTCTTCACCTTTAATTATTTCTTTACTTTTTAACTCACTATAATACGACCCGTTTACAGTATAAACCGGGCGGGGCAACACACTGATTGACAGGTCTGACAGATCGTTAAGCAGGGGATGCTTTAAGGCGGGGCAACACACTGATTGACAGGTCTGACAGATCGTTAAGCAGGGGATGCTTTAAGGCGGGCAACACACTGATTGACAGGTCTGACAGATCGTTAAGCAGGGGATGCTTTAAGGCGGGGCAACACACTGATTGACAGGTCTGACAGATCGTTAAGCAGGGGATGCTTTAAGGCGGGGCAACACACTGATTGACAGGTCTGACAGATCGTTAAGCAGGGGATGCTTTAAGGCGGGGCTACGTCAGGAAACACTTGAATAAAACAAAGCATCCAAAAAAAAGAAAAGACAGCGGTTTTTGTTATTTTTTACTAAACATAGAAGTTGTTTGTCAAAAAGCTGATTTGTTGTCATGATCTCTAAACAGAAGCTGGATTAATCCGCTGCTGAACGTCGTCCCTCACCGATGAACTGATGACATGAGAAGCTTCTGCTTCATTAGATCATTATTAGTATTAACGGAATCCTAGAAGACTCTTTCAAAATATCTCGTAAAAAAAAGGTTATTTCCCGTCAGGTAGAAAAGAGATTTTAAATCACTTTCTTTTTTTCTTGAATTCTAAAAGTAGAAATGGAATATATTTAACATTTAATTCAAATGTGCAGTTTAAGAGTCTTTGAGGATTCAGGAGCATGAAATCATTCCTTGTTGGACATTTGGTTGTAAACGTGTTAATCATTTTCATTTTGAGGAATTCTTAACTTAAATCAGGTTAAATCAGTTAAAAATCAGGAATCGGTGGTAACCGCAACATGGTTACCATGACGACCCGGAATAAGATTCACGTTATTCTTCATGATAAGAGGAAGACAAAACTATGTTTAAATGTTTTCACACTAAACTCGCTGATGGAAATATAATTATGTCAACAAAAACAAAAAGCAAAAGAAAACAAAGGTGTATGAGGGAAATCCAACGAGGACGAAGCGTAAAATAAAAAGATCAATGGATTTTGTCTCCTGGACAATTCAACGTTTAACTTTAAAATCAACAAGTTATTTAAACGTGTACTGAGCCGAGAGGTCAAAGGTCAGCGGGACAGCAGTGGGAGGTCACTGGAGTTCATGATGAGGCTGGAGTCCAAGTTCAGGCTCTCTGAGGGAAACATGTTGTATAACAATGATTAATGATGTATAATAAATCAATGTTCCATACATAAAGAGTACATGGTGTATACAATATGTATACATCTACATAATGTGTATGGAATGAGTATATACATATATATTGTATAGTACAAGTACATACACACCGTATAGAATGAGTACACGTCTCGCTCACCTTGGTCAAAGTTGAGTTTCTTGTTGGACGAACCGTCTCCGAGTCCTTCGATGTCGACGAGGTCGCTGTTCACGTCAGAGTCGTTCAGAGCGCTGAGGGTCACGTCTGGGGGGGCGTGGCCAACATGTTAATTTACTACGCAGGGGCAGGCAGAGGCGGTACATCGCCTGCTACAGCTACATAACTGACTAACGGACACATTTACATTTATTCACAAGCCACCCTGCTGACTCCAATCAGCGCGAGTCATCCAGTAGGGCGACGACCAGGACCGCACGGAATGCTGGTCCGTCTGGAGCGACAGATCTGCCTAATTCGCATCTCACGCCACTTCCTGAAGTTACCGCTTGTCGTTTCTCACCTGCCGTCTTCTGCTTCTTGAGGGGAGGGGCCAGAGAGGGCCCGCCCTGCATGCCTGTCGCCACGACGACCTGCGAAGTCGACACGGCAATCATGGCGGGAGCGGCACCAGGCCCCGTCGTCCCGGCGGGTTTCTTGGTGGTCTTCTTGGACGCGTCGGCGGCGATGGGGACCCGGCTGTCCTCGTACAGCTTCCTCTTCACGGTGCTCTTTATCTGAGCGCTGCAGGAAGACACACCCCCTCATAACAAGGAACAGACCACCACCAATAATCAACGGGGGGGGAGGAGCTCCTACACGGTGCGCTCTTTGATCACGGTGCTGATGTTGTTCAAGTCATCTCCAAACCGACGGACCGCCAGACGCAACATCTCGATCTCCGTCTCCGTCCACTTCGCCCTGAGGGGTCAGAGGTCAGGGAGAGGTTGTGAGTGTGTGCGTCCCTGGGTGAGTGTCTCCGTGTGTGTGTGTGTGTGTGTGTGTGTGTGTGTGTGTCTCACCCGGCCGGGCTGGAGTCACACACCGGGTGGAGCTGCATCGTCAACTCTCCTAGTTTGGTGAAAGCTGCTCCGGCTGCTGAGAAGATTTCTCCAACCTGAGAGAACCAAGAAGTACTCACAGGTTCTAGTACCACACTGTGACAATACTACCAGTAAAAGTAGTTACAGTACTGACTGTGTACCCCTGAGATTAAGTACTGTATAAAGTACTACGCGTACCTGTGAGATGTAGTACTATATAAAGTACTTCTACCCGCCCCCCCCAAACTTTGCTGTGATGTAAATCAAGAGGAGGGTTCACGGCAGCTGGTACAAGTACTCAGGTCAGTATTTCGATGTTCGGAATACATGTTGGTGCCGAATGTTTCACTACTCTGTATTTGTGTACTCTGTGTACTGACTATAGTACACAAATATACTGGAGTGTCCAGTACTTTCAGAGCTGTAAAATGAGCACATCCGTGAACGCAGTCCGGTTACAGGTGAGCGCGTGAGAACTCACCTTAGCAGAAGCTGACGTCATCTTGGCGAGGAGCCACAGCTTCCTTTAGACTTTTCAAGAGAGAACACACCGTTAGCTGCTAGCTAAGTTTAGCTCCCGTAACGCCAGCTGGCTCGCGCCGTTAGCTGCTAGCTACGGTTAGCTCCTGTAACGCTAGCTGGCTCGCGCCGATAGCGCGCTTCCATAGAGGTTCGTGAGAAACGAGAACAAACGCATCTAATCAGACGCATCGATCGGAATCCATCGGGAGCCTTTCCCGCGTTACATATTCAGCAGGAAAATGTATATTTACAAATATTTTACAACAAAGGTAGACGGGATAAAGGGAACGTTTGCGCGACTGGGGGTGGAGCGCCATTGGTCGGTCTCAGAGGAAAGGGGTGGGGCGTGTCGAATTGAACGTTTTTCCATTGGTCGCCGCGCTGCGGATCACGAGCGTTGTCGACTTTCAACGAGTAAAGCCGAGCGGATGAGGATCAGCTGACCGCGAGGCTCTGGCGTCCTTCCACTGAACACTTTAGCGGACCAAACACAATCTAATAGCCAATCGGCTCCTGATCGATCGATCGGACCCAACGCCGACATGCCGTCGCTTCTGTTCTGCGGGCCGAAGATGGCTGCGTGCGGGATAGTGATCAGCATCTGGGGCGTCATCATGCTGGTAAGAAATATGGATCTGTAGCTACGATGGGCGCCGGCTACTTCCTGGAAACGCACTGCCTAGCTAACGTTAGCTAACTGTTCGGATTAAGAAACGAACGTCGTTCCCTCTCAGTCCAGATGTTTTACTTATTTAATCTCATTTCAGGTATTTGTCTATTCACACTAGACCATACAAATAATACAACTTTAGCCATCTATCGACAAGTAGTCCTGAAACGTAAGTCTTCTCCGGAAAGTAGATGGTGACCAAGGTTGATGACATCACGCCTCTGGTGATCAATACACCTGATCAGTGATCAATTACTGCATGTGTAATGGACGCTGTGGCTAATATCTTGTCTTTCACTCATGAGGATGAGACTTCCACATTATTATTATTATTACCATTACTGTTTTATTATAATTATTATGACACCCACGTTATTTGTTGTACATCATAAAGTTATTGATCGAAACGCTGATTGATGACTACACGAGTATTAAAATGGACGTTTTATTCAAACGTCTAAACGAGTCATGTGACTTATTACTGGCCCCATGTGACGTCATACCGCAGAAAATCACTTCCCCCTTCAACAGAATCTGAATGTTCATTCAGGGGGATTCGTGAGTTTTGTGCTTGTTGTAATTCCCACTGATTATGATGATGACGTTAACATTTATGTTTTGTTGCTTATTTATTTCCAACATGAAATCTGAAACCAAAATGACAACAAACAAATGATAGAAAAGCTACCAGAGTGTGTTTGTCTTAAACTGACTAATTCATGATCAATATCACAGCTGATTAACATAATAAGTGACTCATTATTTCATGAAAGTATTATTAATAAACATATAGAACAAACATGCTGATAGTTTTTGATTATCGGTGATGTTATTGATCATTGCCCTCCCTCCCCAGGCCATGCTGGGCATCTTCTTCAGCGCCAAGTCAGCCGTGCTGATCGAGGACGTCCCGTTCACCGAGGAGGACATACGCAGCGAGTGAGTCGCAATGCATTCGTTCTTTCTAGTTCTGTTTTTACATATTTCTGTTTATAAGTTCTGCGTATGAATATTTAGTACATTTGTTTTCTTTGAACAAATGCTTAATTTCACCCAAAACAAAACACCTTGTTTAAGCAGCAGCAGGAGGACAAAATCAATATCTTTGATATTTATTCATAATGTCATTCTGCGCTGAAGACCTGTTTGACTTCCCTACCTTGTTTCCAAAGAGCGGGACTTTTATTTTGAAGGGACAGTGTGACAGGAATGAAAAACTAATGATCACATGTTGTCGCCCGCAGTAAAAACCCCCCTCAGAACATCTACGGCCTCTACAACCAGGTCGGCATCAACTGCTTCATCGCCGCCGCCATCTACGTGGCGGTGGGCGCCGTGTCGCTCTGCCAGGTCCGACTCAACAAGCGACAGGAGTACATGGTCACATAGACGACCTTTGACCCCTCCCAGAGGAGCCACGTTAGTGTCACGTGCCCCTTTTATGACCGACCAATCGCACTCTCCCGCATCCGGTTGGTTGAGATTTAATGGAGTCAGTAATTTATTTGAAAGGTCACAACCTTTGTTTCTTGTTGAAGTGTGAGACGCCGCGTTCCTCCTGCTGGTTACTCAGAGGAAATGAGGTCATTTAGTGTTTCCTGTGATCTGTATGTAAATGTCCCCGATGTGTTGTGACAAGTTATGGTGGAAAATCCTTTGCAATAAAGTTTGTCCGTGTAAAAACCCCGATTAGCATCTTCGTGTTTGATTATCGGTCCAGATGGTGATCGGACTTCAGTTTCATATCACAAATAGTCGGAAGCTCGAGTGTGTTGGACATACAAGGGGTTCGTCATGGCGGTGCACACAGACACCTGTCCTCAAGTGTCCCCCACAGGGACTGATTAGAGGACGTGCTCTCCTCTCGCCCAATAGGAAGAGGCTTTAGGTGTCAATTTAGAGTATTTGCAGCTATCTAAGTAGAAATTATTTAAAAAATAACCTAGTTACTCATTTTGAATACAGGCCGCTGCTAGTTGTGTTTCCCAGCATTAACTGGGAGCTTTAACGGTCGCTGGAAAACGTGTTCATGTGTCATAACGGCAGGTCACTGTCACATGAGCGAGGTTACACGTTAATGGACACGTTTGGCCCTGACGTTACTTCAGGAGGACAGACGTCCTCAGAGAGACGCAGACTGGGACACCGTGCGTGTTCGCAGGACTTTCATGGAGTATGAATATCAAACCGTGTATTTCTACTTGGCTTTATTAAAAAATATCAACAAAATCATGTACACACAAAAACAAATCTACAAAAATAGAGCAGGCATTTTTCACGAATCAACGCGCGAGTGGCAGCTGCTGCGCGATGCTAAGCTAACAGCTGCTTCTTGCGCTTGCATGTCATAAAACCTTTTCATTTCTTATACAACTTTCTTTGTGGTAAGTCGTTATTTGACTTTCTCCCCAATCGGCTGAAAATAGTTTTATCCACTTTACCACAAATTATATTTGTTTTCTTTGGTTTCAATTTGTTTTTAAATCTTTAAACTTCATCGGGAGAACGTGTATAAAAACTGAACTCCAGGTAAACAGATTATTCACTCATTGTAAATTAGACTAAAATGAAGCTTCAGAAGTTTAAAGACTTTGAAAACCGACAGAAACCAGGAATGAAAATATAAAAACATTGTTTTAAAGTCGGAGAAACAAAACATTAAAGCAACAAGATTCAAACGTGTTTTTATCTTTTCCTTAAACGCTTCTGGTCCAGAACACAGAACCAACCGGAGCCACGCGCTCATTGGCTGAGGACGTGCTGCCGCAGGTAGGACTGCGTGAGCCCGCGCAGCTCCTCCAGCGTGTAGTCCTCCGGCATCGGCAGCCGGCCGATGTGCAGCGCCAGCCGGCCCAGCCCCCCAGCCAGCGGGTCGGGGGGGGCGTCGCCCTGCTGCAGGCTCAGCACCACCCGCAGGATGTTGGCCACACGCTTCGCCATCTCTAAGGGGAGGAGGGGCGGGGCTTAGTCCAGACACACAGCATGCCTCTGATGTATAAACTCCTATTACACTAATCAAGATGACACTGTTCAACCACACACACACACACACACACACACACACACACACACACTAAGAGCAAAAGTCGTCTATCAATGAGACAATAAACTGGGCTGTTATTCCTGCGTTGGTTGTTTGACACTTTATAAATACAATCAACCACCAAAGGAATGAATTCAGATCTCGTTGCGAGTCAGCAGACGTTCATCTACACGCAGGACGCGTTGGAACAGTCGTTCCTCACTGAGTGAAGCAGTGGCCACACAAGAGATCTTCCCTTCTCTAATGAAGGAAAGGAGATGCAATGCTTCCTTATTTAGCTCCTTCAGCATAGGAACCAGAGGAGCATCCTTTACCAAAGGAAAGGAGGTTATTCCGTCCCGCGGTAATATTTAAATAGTGGAATATCATTGGTTTGATCACAATAACAATGGCGACGTAGAAAGACAAATCATGCGTTACGTTAAAGGTTTTACTGTGAACCTGGTTGTGTTACACATGTACACATGAAGGCATCAACGGTTCCTTCCCACAGAGGACAAGGAATAGGGGTTAGGAGGTCATCCAGGTCCCGCCCCCTTCTCTCACCTGATTGGGCGAGGCGGTCTCTGGCGGAGCTGCAGGGCAGCAGCTCGATTCTGCTGCACAGAGACGTGACGTCGCCGTAGAGACGCTCCAACTCAAAGCCGGCCGCCTCCACCTGGACACACGGGGCCGCCAAGGAGGTCAGAGGCGTCATCAAAAGTGATAACTACTTTATTTTCTGTAGCATAAAGGGGAATCATGCGAGTGCTATGATGTAAACCAATCAGATCACGTGTTACTGGTGAAGAACTAGATCAACATTACATGTATGTTTTACAGCGTATGAGGAAAGGTTCACGTTTTGTGACTCCGATTGGCCGATCGTCCCCTGATCCCACATTGGAAATGATTGACAGCTTCCTAAGCCACTCAGAAGCCAGGATGGTGGAGCGTAAAATGACAAGTTAGGATCAGCTGTGAGTCGTGCTTATGGACCTAAACACACTTTTATTTTGAAAAACGCACATCATTTTTTTTTATTATTGCCAAGGCAAATTGTTTTCTTCAAATTGAAGAATATATCTATTTATAGATATAACATAAAAAGCACATGGCTTCTTTTAAACTTCAAACTATGAATAATATATTAACTGTTTACAGTTGTAAAAGGGGAATATTAATTATGTAATTTTAGCTGTATGCTCACTGCGCTGCAACACACTGAAAAGTCTCCATGTATCGTTGTTCCACCGTGTGACACAACTTATTTGTGTATTTAGTCAACGCTTTGCTGCGTACAATAAAGACGAAGAATCAAACGATCTGGTGCCATCGACCCAAACGCAGAGCTACACGGCGCATCAGGGTGAGAAACACAGTAATCGTTTTATTATTTCATTTAAAAAGGTTTGAAGTGTTTAGGATTCATACGCTTCGATGATTTGGTGGTTTTTGTACCCAGTGACAAACGTTAAGGTCACCCCGGATTGGGCGACTTTTTGCCGCGTTGTTCTGGGAGCATTGAAGCGAAGACGCTGACGCCTCGCGGGGCGGGAAGCAGCCATACGTAATTTTCCTCAAGTGGAAGAGGTTAAAAAGACTTTGAAAATGACGGCTGAAGGCTCGGTACCTGCTGGATGTCCTGCAGCGTGTTGACGACCCGGATGTAGTCCAGGTAGACGCGACCCGCCGTGTCCCAGTCCTGGATGGTGGCGCTGTGTTCAGGGACCGCCAGACCCTCCAGGAACTCCAGCAGGTAGTCGTGATTGTCATTGATGATGCAATCTGAGTGCATAGAACATAAGGTGGTAATATGTACAGAATATATAATGTACAAAAATATCAATCAGGGCCGTCAAACTAATTAATCTCATTCTGAAATTCATTAATTGCCATTAAAAGTTCACAACATTCAATACTGAACAAGATAAACTCCCTTGATGTTCTTATTTACGCATGTGAAGGGAGTTTGATTAAACTTTATTAATGGAAAATATCTACTCTGAATGCATATATTTCATTGCTAAGCAAGTAGCGCAGCGCTAACGGTGCCGACTAGATGACAACTAGCACGAATGCAGCCGTGAGGTCAGAGACACACCTGAGGCCAGGTGCCGGATGAGCAGCCGGTGGCACTGGGTCCAGGACCCGGCCCGGTACAGGTGCAGCGCCTCCTGTTGGCGGTCGCCGTCGCGGCGCGCTCGGGTGGCCTTCGCCTCGTGGAGCCACTGATCTGGGATCAGCAGCTTCTCCGTCAGGAAGCGCTCCCTGCGCAGCGACTCGGGCGTCTCCTGCAGGCAGCAGTGCAGGGTCAACATGGCCCTCACCGCCCGCTCCCGCTGACTGCACACAAGCACCACAGAAGAAGACCGCATCAGAACACACATCTCAAGTGATTTATCTCAATAAAAGAACTGCTTAATATTTATTCATAATATATTGTATTAGTCTCTGGTAGAGACCTGTCAGTCAGCGTGTAGCCCCGCCCTAAAGCGCCCCCTGCTGCACAGTGTGGTAGAGACCTGTCAGTCAGCGTGTAGCCCCCGCCCTAAAGCGCCCCCTGCCTGTCAGTCAGTGCCCTTACATGTGGTCGGGGATGTGCAGCAGGATGAACACGGCCATGTGCCACAGCCCGGCGCTCTCCAGCTGCGCGGCGTAGCTGGCGTGCAGGAGTCCCTGCCGCGAGGCGCTCAGGTGGCTGTAGTGCAGCGCCTGCAGGACGCCCCACAGGTGCCAGCTGAGCCGGTAGTCCAGGCGCTGCCAGGTGACGGTCAGAGGGTCCAACAGCTGCTGCAGGCTGTAGTGCCTACAGCACACAGGAGACACGCGGGTTGAACACCTTTCATTGCTTTGAATGTCATACATGCAGCATTCCAACTGCTCCATGACTTCAAACATTTATGGACAACAAGTTACGGTGAAGAAGACATTTTACAACAGTACCTGTCGCTGTAGAGTTTGAGAAGGTGGAAGCAGAGGTCGTGCAGCGGCCGTTCAGGCTCCTCCTCCATCATGTCCGGCTGCTCCGCCTCCAGGTACGGAGGCTGCGGCGGGCAGGCATACTTTCCCCCGTCAGGCGAGCCCTGCGGGACAGGAACCACCACGATGAGCCGTGTGAAAACAGCAGGTGCCGAGGGTGGCGGTCATGTGACCGCAGAGAGGGAGGAGCTCACCTGGAAGGCGGCCTCGTATCTGGCGAGGGCGTCGGCCACGGAGGCGGTGGGAGGCAGCATGAACCACAGGTGCACGGCCAGGCAGCGCTTCCAGTCCAGCTCGGAGCAGACGTTCACCACCGAGTCCGACGACTGCCACACCTGGGGGGGGTCAAAACATTATAATAACATAATTATTATTAACTACTATTAAGAGTATTCTCAAAAACATTTGAACTTTTCCCCCATGATAACTTTTTTTCAACCTGATGGGTTTAGACTTTTTATATTTACTATATTATATATTTTTCAGGCCAATACGGAGTTTGTTTAAAGACATTTCCCGCCGTGTAGACATGCAGGAAAGGGGGCGGGTCCTCACGGGTTTGCCTGACAGCAGCGTGAAGAGATGCGCTCCTCGGGCAGGTAGCTGTCCGTCTGCATGCGGCTCCAGTCGGCGAGCTGCAGGCCCAGCAGGTCTCGGCAGTACTGGGAGCCGGCGGCCTGCGAGAGCAGCAGGGACAGCCGGTGGTCGCCTGTAGGTCACGATACCAACATGATGACTTCGATACTAAACCTGCCAAATATTACCGTAGCCGATACGAAACTGGAATATTTATCTATGATAGTAATAAATAAAAAACTAAGTTTCCCTTTTACCTGATATCTGTTTGTCGGTGGGATGAACAATGCTTTATTTAC
Source organism: Gasterosteus nipponicus (assembly GCA_014132575.2). NCBI lineage: Eukaryota > Metazoa > Chordata > Actinopteri > Perciformes > Gasterosteidae > Gasterosteus > Gasterosteus nipponicus. The sequence continues at coordinate 31,837,215 of BMAF01000003.1, forward strand.
TTGCATAGTTTGATATTCTCACATTCATAACTTCTAATAAAGAGATCCACCCTCAGGCTCCACCAGCATATGGCCTGATGCATCAAGTGTGTATTATTTGGTACAGTTGTGCATTCTGACCTCATGACACAGACAACATCTCACTCCGTACCGATCACAACGTTACAAAGAAGCCGACGTGAGACCACTTAACACCAGCATCAACGCCCGAGCGTGTTATAACAAGCTTGCTAACATTGCTAACGAGACGTCTAGCGGCTAAACTAGTCAACAATTTTCCAAACGCAGTCAAACATCAAGCAAGTGCAACACAAGAGAAGCGACGTCCTCTTTTACCCGGACGTTTCCTCTTTTCCAGACCTAAAAAATGCGTCTGGGTAAAAGAGGACGTGTGGTCACCCGAGCTAAGCTAGGCTAAGGCTAATGGTGTTAGGCTGTATGTGGGTGAGCAGTCTGCTACATGAGGGCGCGTCTCCCCTGAGTACCGGTACAACATTTTTTTTTCAAAACGTATTGTTTTCAACGTAAGCGTACCGGTACACCGTGCAACAGTAGTCGCCTGAGGACAGACGGCGCGGCCCTTAAAGCTTTGTGTGACCCGTCAGGGTGTAAACGCGTCCTCACCTTCCCTCTGCGCCAGGCGGCACGCCTCGCTGATGCGGTTTCCCGTCAGGTAGCTGAAGACTGCGTCCGTGTGGCGGCCCTTCCCAGCCAGCGCCGCCTCCGCTTCAACCCGGCGGGCGGCGCCCCGGGACAGCCAGGCCGAGAAGCTCCGCCTCCTCTCCAGCTGCTGCTCGTAGTCGCCGGGCGCCTCGGTGCCGGGCTCCGGGTCGTCTGAGGCGCCGAGCCGGCCCCACAGCGCCTCGCACAGCGTCCACACCTCGGCCCACTGACCCAGCAGGGCTGGAGGGGGTGAAAACATCAGAATCAATGACACGTCGCCAATGGGTCACATGACGGGTCACATGACGAGCAACAGGAAGTGACAAAACATTACAGGTCATTTAGCGCTTTTATCTAAAGCAACTTACGTTACATTTTTAACCCGTGGCTTTTTTCATATTTTGCCCGGGGAGCAATTAGGGGTCAGGTGTCTTGCTCAGGGACTCTTGAGACTTGGGGCAGCCGGGACTTGAACCACCAACCTTGCGGTTCCCCTGCGCCACGAACCAAACACTAAAAGTCTGTTTTACTGTTTACATGAACCCTTCTGTGATTCAGCCGTACCCACAATGTGACAGTAAATACAGGGTTACTCGTGGAACACGCCCCTCCCCCTACGCCCCCCCCGTACCGTACTCCTCCGTCTGCCTCCCCCCCGTACCGTCTGCCTCCGTCTGCCTCCCGTGCCGGGCGCTCAGCTCTCGGATCCACTCTGCATATTCGTGCAGCGCCGCCACGCCGAGCCGCGGCCGCACCAGCGGACAGGCGGAGTCGTCAGCGGCGTTGACTGTGCTGTTCCTCAGACAGATCTCCAGGGGGCGTTGCAGCACCGCCCAGCTCTCCTCCTCCTCCTCCTCCTCGCTGCTCGTCAACGGAGGCTCCAGACCCACCAGCTGCTCCAGCATCACCTTGTAGCAGCTCTCTGTGAGTCTGCAGGAGAGGACATATAGTATTATGTATTAGTACATAATACTAATACTACATAGTACTAATACCTAATACTACTATTCATAATCTTCACACTTAATGTCATTAGAACTTGATGCATTATTGGTTAATTTCATCTCAACAAGTCGACAGCGAGACGTAACAGCAAAAATACTTTGATACTTTTTAGAACTTGAACCTCCTTCAGGTTCAGGACCCGGATCATGGTTCTATCTGGACCCGGATCATGGTTCTATCTGGACCCAGATCATGGTTCTATCTGGACCCAGATCATGGTTCTATCTGGACCCTGTTCCTGCCTCCTGCCTCATAACCCACATTACCTCCCTAAAGTCTTTGTGGGTGGGTTCTGGAGGTTTTCCTGTGCTGATGGGAGTTTCTGGATGTCGTACAGACTGTAAAGCCCTCGGAGGCGAATCTAATTTCGTCTGTCGCTGCGTGATGTTGCAAAAAAACGCCTTTGCATTCTTCTTTCCCTGAGACTGAAGTTGCGATCTGAAAGGCGGAGGATCCTGTGGAGTTTAGAGGTAAACGTGAGCGGCTCACCGTTTGCTGCTGGCCGGTTTGGGCAGGAAGCTGAAGTCCGTCTTTGTGAGTCCGCGGCGGCCCAGCGGCCCGTCTGCCTGCGAGCTCAGCTGCTGGCCGCAGTGAGCCAGCGTCCAGCCGGGACCCCACCCCACCCGGAAGGACCGGCCCGCAAACAGAGCGGCGTCCATCAGCAGCGCCCCCTGCAGAGCAGAATCAGTTATGAGATCCAAACAAAGACCTGGGGCCTCATTTATAAACAGAAGGCGGACGTCTCTCTACGCAATAATTGGTATTTATGAAAAGCGAACATGACGGAGAAATGTGCCGTCCTTCACGCAAGCTCGGACCCACGCGTACGCACAAACGGGTGAAATGAGAACCGTCAGCAAACGCAAGAAACACACAAACGTGTGTGAAAGTGTGTAAAACTAGACTGTTGTAAATGAAATGCCAATACTGCCTCATAAAGAACACGAACACCCGTCTGATCTGCAGCGTAAAACAAACACTAATTAACACATTTACAAAAAGAAAAGTGAAATATGTTCTGCAATAATATCGGCATGTTGTTAAATTCATCCTCAAAACACAACAAACAAACCTTCCCCAAAGTGACCGACTCTTTGAGGGCGACTGGCCCACCCAGGCGCCGCACGCCAACCGTCCGCACAGGGGGCTCCGGGGCTCGGGGGGGCAGCAGGAAAGACGAGGGCCCCAGGCCTGCCCAGTGGGAGGGCTCTTTGGATGCGGGAGACCCCCAGGCCAGAGGAGGGGGGAGGAGGGGGGGGCCGGGGGAGTCCGACAGCTGAGATAGGAGGCCGGAGGAGAAGCGAGCCTGAAGGAGACCCCTGACTGGGGGAGGGGCAAAGATTGAGAATTAATGATTCAATAATTAAAAAATAAAATCAAGTGGCGGGGGTCGGGGGTCGTACCGGAGGGTCGACTCTGAGTCCCCGGCACGACGAGTCGAGGGGACGAGACTTCGGCCGTGGTCGGCCACTGCTCCCGGGGGGCGTCGCCCTCATCATCGTCCTCGGCGAACAGCGATGCCTTCATGATCTACAGAAAAACATCACGAGGGGTAGTGGGGGGGGGTCAACGCCATCTAGCCTCCTTCAGCTACGCCCACTTCCTGTCAGAGGCAGGCCACGCTCACCTGCAGCGTGTGCGGGTTGATCCCCAGCGAGGACGCCATGTGGCCGGATGAGGAGACGCCGTCGTGCTCCACGCGGGATCAAACCGCCGAGCTTCCTGCCCGTCCAGTCCCCCCCCCTTGCAAGCAGGACGCCGTTGCAGTCGTCCTCGTCTCCCAGCATGCTCTCTGTCGGGAAGCTCTGGGTGATGTCTGCCATGTCGCTATCCAGCTCGGCCACGCCCCCTGGGATCTCCACGACAACGGGCGACTAAAGAGACATTTACATTGGATTTACTTTAAACATTTTGTTCTCTTTTGAGGCTCCTCTGTTCAGTAAACAGCTACAGATAATAATAATAACAATATTATTATGAGTTTCATGTGTAGACATTTAATAGAAAACATTTGTTCTTGCAGAGTCTGATAATATATATAATAAGATTACCACAAAGACTAAAAATGATTCATTGACTTTATTAAAGTTTTCATTTAAAAGCATCAAAACAAGTACAATGTGACAGTTCACTTGCTAAAGTATTTATACTGTTAATGTTGAACATGACAAACTACTGAAGGTTAGTTTACATTCTGCTCATAAAGTGCTGAAGAACCAAAACATCTGAGTCCAGGTGGTATTTATCCGTGTGTGTCTACTGGAGCAACATCAACATCAAACCCAACAGAGCACAGCTGATACAAACTGAAATGAAAGAAAATGATAGAAAGTCACTTAAAATAGATTTTCTTTTTGGAAATACAACTTTTTAAACTCCAGTAAACTTCCTACTTTAAAAACAAAAGAAAAGCTCATTTGTGATGCGATCAGCTGTGACTATTTTAAGGTTTGTTACGGTAAGAAACTACTGAATTATGAGTTTTAAAATTTAGTAACAAATGTTCCAAAACAAGTAAAAAATGTTCAGCTGTAAAAAGTAATATTCCCCAAAAAATATTTGAGATTATTAAAATCACTCGTTTTAAAAACCAACACAATTATATTTCTGCCTCGTGAGGTTGATAAACTATGCAGCGCCTACTACACCATCACCTCTGTAAGCCACGCCCCCAAAGCGTCTTGCTGTCTTTGACCAATGGGGAGCCGCTATGACATCATCGTCACAAAAGAACGACTGCCATGAAATAGACAACGTGTGAACGCTCCTTCAATCATCTCAGGTGTCAGTGAGGACGTGTGGATGGACGCAGGCTGCTCTACCTGAGCCTGCGGCGCCGCCTGCTGGTGGGAGGGGGGGGGCAGCCTGGCGGGAGGAAGCGGCATCGTCTTCAGCTTCTTTGGGTCGGCATTGAGTGGGACGTCGTCCTCCTCGTCCGAGTCCTGGAGGCCGTATTTGGAGAAATGGGCCACCTGAGGAGAGGGGGGAGGAGTCAGTTTGACCCAAGATGGAGGGGGAGGGGTCAGTTACAACGAGCGGATATCGACCGCTTACGTCCACTAACCTCGAACACCCAGGACCCGGTCTCGGCGCGGTACTCCAGGAAGCGGGCGCCCTGTTTGCGCGAGGCCTTCTCCAGCCGGCCCTCATAGTTCATCTCCGTCAGGCGGTCGGGGCACCGGATCTGAGTGCACGCCGTCTTGTCGTTCGGCCAGACGCCGTCCAGGGTCACCTCAGCTCGCCTGCGTCCAACAGAAGGGGGAGGAGTCAGCTACACAGACACATTACACAGGAAGTGAATCGACCCCATGAACCCACGTCTCCCCCACCTGTTAAGCCCCTTCCCCTCCAGAGGCTTGTTCTTGTCATCCGGGTACACAATGACTTCTTTGCGCCGGAAGTGCACAACCTCGTCGAGGTTCAGCGCCGCCACGTTGACCTCGCCCGGGAAGAAGATGGAGCCGTAGCCTGCGAGGGCCAATCAGAGCGCAGGGATTAAACCAGAGGACTTTGAATACTTTTTTTGGGGGGCACTTCAGCGTTACCTTTCCGCCCTACAGTGAAGTTCTCCACCACGCAGTCTCCATTTTCATCCACCATGTCGGCCAGGTCCTCCATGGGGGGGAGGGTGTAGTAACCCACGCGGTTCAGGACGATGCCTTAAAGAAGCAGCGATACATTAGTCCTGTTCATGGACACAAAGCTCAACCCAGGGTCACTACAAGGTCACTGAACGACGTAAGGGGGCGGGGTCCTACCTGCTGGGTGAGGAGACTGCTGGGACTCCAGCTGTGGCTCCTCCTCCTCTTCCCTGTCCTCCTGCAGAGACTCCTCCCCCAGAGACGCCGACACGTCGTCGCTGCTCAGCTGAGGGAGGAAACAACAATGATGATGATCCTTGAGGCTCTCAGCGCTTTAATCCTAAGTCGTTTGCATCACTGGGACAGTTGAACTCTGACCTCCAGGCCTGCGCCGCGGGCCGGTTTGTGCATGTTGAGGTCGCTGATTGTGTCCTGCAAGCTGGCCTGGACGCGGCCCTGTGGGAGGGGCTTGGCAATGGGGTTGACGTAAAACTGGGTGACCTCGGGGTCGTCGTCTGTCCGGCCGCTGGGACCCGGCATTTCCTCCCCCTCGTCCTGCATGTGACTGCATGGGGGGGCGTTAAACATTAACTGCAAGTTAAAGCCACCAAACAACTAATTCATCATTTCACACATTTGTGTCGGATCTTGACTTGTACAGAGAGGCCATCCTGACCTTTGACCTCCTAATTCTAATCAATTCATCCTCAAGTCCAGCTGGAGGCGCAAGCTACATTTTAGACATTCGTGTGTGTGTGTGTGTGTGTGTGTGTGTGTACCTGTGTCCGTTCTGCGGGTACTCTGGAGGTGAAGCCAGGTCGTCCGTCTCTTTGCTGGGGGGGCTGCTGTTCTGGGGGCTGTTGTACTGGCTGCTGTTCAGGTTCTTCAGCACCAGCTTCTTGATGCTCTTCCTGTGAACAACAAACATGTTGCAGCCGTTTGTTTTGAGACATTTAGAACTTTATGAAGGACCCGTTTGTTATTTATATTTTTTATCAAAAAAAAAAAAAGTTTTTTAAAAATGATTTAATCTTAAACGTGCCAGACGACCTCTGGATGCACCTGGTTGCCGTGGCGATGGGGCGAGGGTTACCTGGGTACAAACGCTCCGTTGGTGAGCGACGGCTCGTCGTCGTCCAGCCCGTCGAATAGTTGCGACTTGGACGCCCCCGACGAGGACAGCGCTTTGGGGCGGACCCTGGTCGCCGGGCGGGGGGTCAGCTTGTAGTGGGTGGGCGTGGTCAGAGCCTTCTGGGCCGTCGGATTGGTCGGTTTCAGACGCTGTCAGAACACAGGTGGATATTAGTAGATTCCTCCGTGTGTATCAATGCACGTCATAGCAACGTTAGAGGCCCCAACGTTAGCTTAGCATAACAGATCGAACCAAACTCCATTCAGAAAACTAGCATTAGAAAACGCATTTGTAAAAGCTAAAGCTAACACAGATGAGCCTGAGATCACCTCCTCCTTCTTCTTGGGGTCCGACAGCGGGTTCCTGAACAACGGAGAGTCTCCGTACGGCGAGTAGGCCAAGACGCTGAGCTGCTGCTGCAGCAATGCCTGCTGGGAGGCCGTGCCACTCGGATCAGTGAGCGCTGGGGGTGGGGAGGGGGCGAGATGTAGCTCAAACAACCACGACTACAATGGAAGGGTTTGGGACAGACCGACTCCGCTCACCGACTGGCTGCTGTGGAGCTCCAAACCCCATCGTGTTTGCTCCACTGTTGAAGGCGGTGGCGCCGAAGGTTCCCATGGTGGCTCCCAGTTTGCCCTGGTTGTTCCCAAAGAGAGACGCCTGCCCCGCACCCACTGCACAGCAAATACAGCAGTCAACAATGACAACGAGCGACAGACTCTCCGCCGTCTTCTCATACGAGGGAATTACTTTCAGTTTGATTTGCAGCAGCTCCACAAACAAAAGTGCAAAACTGACATGTCGAGCTGCAGAAGTTATTTAAACATTAGTCATTTAGCTGACGCTTTAATCCAAAGCGACGTGCAATAAGTGCATTTCAACCATAAGGAAACAAACAAGAATCAACAGCTGGAACCAGTTTAATATTCCTGACAATTGTCAATTATCAATGTGTTGTATCAAATAGTCATGAGAACACATGCTGGTTCCTCAGCGCTGCTGGTTGCCGTGGAGACAGTTACCTGCTCCGAAGCTGGTCCCCAGCGCCGTCCCCAGCCCGCCAGTGGCCGGCTTTGCGCCGAACAGACTCCCGGCGGTGGGGTTAGCGCCAAAACCTTCATCGATAAGAACGATCAATAATTAAGACGTGATCATCAACCTGCCGAGCTGCGTCCCCGCCAGCGTCCTGCACGAGACTCACCGAAGGTGGAGGTGTTGGTGCCGGTGCCCAGCGTGAGGGTGGGCTTGTTGCCGAAGAGCCCGGTGCCGGTGCCGAAGGACGGAGCGCTGGTGGTGGCGGTGCCGAACCCGGCTGCCTTGTTCCCGAACAAACTCTGCTGAGAGACGAAGGGGGAGCTGATGTGACCGTCGCCATGGTTACACGGCCATTGTGGTCTGAGATCGTACCTGAGTCCCCACGGCGCCAAAGCCGGCGTTGGGCTGTCCGAAAAGCCCGGTTGTCGTGCCAAAGCCGGTGGCGGCGCTGGGCTGAGCGGCGCCGAACAGGCCGCCCGCCTGGGGGGGCCGCGGTGTTCCCGAACAGACCCTGAGGCACAGGAAGCATTGAGATGCTCTTCATGACAGAGTTATTGACTCAACCTCAGTAATCTGCATTACTGTTTATTGGGATTAAATCAGTTAATCTCCTCGTGTTGGGTTCACACGAGCCGACGCGCGTCTTCATGGACACAGTGATCATGACGGCGTGACAAACAGGTACTGAGCAGAAGCAGAGGTTATTTATGGCCAAGAAGGCGACGGTTTCCATGGAGATAAGCCCATCTCTTCCCTAAGGGGGGGTCCTGAGGGCCTCACCATGGTGCTGGTGTTTGCCTGCCCCATGCTATTGGTGTTGCCAAAGGAGAAGCCGCTGCTGGGCGTGGTGGTGGTCTGGCCAAAGGGCTTGAAGAGGCTGCTGGCCTGCTGGGGGGCCGGCTGACCGAACAGCCCGCCGGCCGCTGCGCCAAAAACGCCAGCTGCCGCTGCCGCTGGAGAGAGAGACGGAGACGACGTCTCAGGGGACAGACCACAGCATTCTCTCCACAACGGGGTCGAACGGAGACTTACGCGCTGCCCCGAAGGTGGTCTTGTTCTGACCGAAGGAGAAGTTGGTGTTGGGGGTGGCGGCGCCAAACAACCCGGTGGCGGCGGTGGATGTCGCCGCGGGGGCGCCAAACAGGCCACCCGCCGGCGCCACCATTGGATTGGTCGGGCCCTTCCTGCCAGCCTGGTAGTCCTCCAGCCTCAACTCCTGCAGGGGGGGATCAGAAAGTGGTTTTCTCAGTGCCATCAATAAAGATGAAGAAGCAGCTTCAGTTCTTCTGCAGGTCTGCAGAGTCTCTCAGCTCCTTTAAATCCAGATTAAAGACTTGCTGCTGCCCTCAATTGACCGTTTCTGCAAGTCGGAATTCTTAAATTACATAATATTTTATTCTATTTCAAATCTTTTAACGTCTTTATCGTTTGATGACTTTTTCTTTTACGTTTCAATGTATCAACGTTCTTAACTGTTTATAAATCTCCTTGCTTCATCTTGATGTTTTTAATGGTTTAATGTGAAGCATTTTCTTGAAATGTGCTATAGAAATAAAATGGCATTGCCTTATGTGTCACAAAGAGGGTTTGTTGTGCGTTATTCATTGCCGGTATAAAGTTGTAACATGACTCAATCGCAACACACACAGACAAGTAGCTCCGCGATGTGTAGAAATACATTTTGCCGAAGAGCAACATAAGTTGTTATGGCGTAACACCGGTATGGACGGTACGTGAGAAATTCATACCGTACAGAAATCTTACTATGTGAAGCGGTACACCGCCCAGCGCTGCATTAAACTGCACAAATTCATCATTGATTTGAATTATTCAACCACAGAACCTCCGGTATGAAATAAAGTGATTACTGAATAAAGACACAAAATGACTTAAGGACTGAAAGTCAATCTAAAAAAAAAGGTTCACTTTCTATTCCTACATCTTATAACTTTGCAGCTGTTAGACAATATCTGTTGTTTTATTCCATCATTACGATTTTCATAAATTTAGATAAAGGGAATTTAAAGGCAAATTTAAACCACCCATTTAACAAACTACCACTCACCTCCAGGGACTTGTTCTCGTACTCCTTCATGGCCGTGATGCATTGGTGCTTCGTGTTGATGCTGGTGGTCACGCCGGCTTTCACCATGGTGTCACTTCCTGTTGGAGCCTGGAGGGGGAACAGAACTTTGATCAATACCAAATATTGTCTTCGAGCATTGATTTATGTGTATGTATTGATATCTTTACAGAAATTACACAAATGACTTTGCCATATGTATTTATTAGGGCTGTCAAAGTTAACGTGTAAATCTGGTAGCGATAGAACTTTTAGCATTGGAAGTAAAACAAACAGAAGAACTGCAGAAGAATTCCTCCACGTATCAAACAGAAGGGGGGACGAGTGGCAAACTTAAAGCAACGCTAAGCTAGCTGCTAGGCTACTTCCATGTCAACATCTACCTGCAGAGAACCACCACTGTGTCCATAGAAGACAGTGGTTTGAAAACCTCCTGCTAAATGTGGGACATTGTTCAAACACGTCAAATGATGAGTCGCTAGTTCAACATGTTCCACTTCAAAGATCACATGGGGGCAATAAAACACAATTCAATAAAGTACACCCTTTATAAATTGATTATGTACACACACACACACACACACACACACACACACACAGTGAACTCACGTTGAACTTGACGGTGGTTCCTGGCTGCTGTTGCTGTTGCTGCTGCTGAGCGGTGCCGGTAAACCCGGAGGCTCCGAACAGGGAGGCAACGGCGCCTCCACCGAACGGGTTGGAGGCGGTGTTGGTGGCTCCAAACAGCCCGCCGGCGCTGGTGTTGGTCCCAAAGCCTGGAGGACACGATGGGAGCGAGACTTCTTCATAAGATAAACAAATCAAAAACCACAACTGGGCTGAGCACTTGAACACTCCACATGGTTTAGGGGCGTTTATCAGACTTGTCCTTCAGCTTAGTGTCGTATAATTGTGTGTGTTATAGTTCATCAGACTCCTGGTGTCATTAGTAAGAAGGCTTCCTACTGGCCAACCCCATAAAAAGACCAAGGAGCAGAGAGCTGAGGCGGGTTCTCACTTCCAAACGACGTGGGCTTGCCGGCCCCGAAGGCATTGCTGGGCTGGGAGAAGAGGCCGCCGCTGGTGCCGGTCCCGGTGTTGCCAAACAAGCTGGTTGTGGTGCCAGTCGCCGCTCCGAAACCAAAGCCGGCGTTGGCGGCGGGCGCCGCTGGCTGGCTGAAGGTGCTCGAGCCGAACAGACCACCTGCTGGACCAGAGACAGATTTGTGATCCACCGGGGACTAGGGTAGTCACGATACCAAAATTATGACTTTGATACTATACCTGCCAAAATATTACGGTACCCGATACCACATATAGCATAATGGAATATATTTATCTATGATAGTAATAAATAAAACATCTGTAAGGTTCCTTTTTTTACCTGGTATCTGTTTGACTGTGTGGGATGAACAATGCTTTATTTACTTGCATAGTTTGATATTCTCACATTCATATTTCCTTAACTAAAAATAAAAAGGATTAGGTGAAGATCCACCAGCATGGAGCCTATTGCATCAAGTGTGTATTATTTGGTACAGTTGTGTGCATTCTGACCTCATGATCATATGATCATATGAACTTGTAGGTTATTTTGCATGTATATATTTCTGCTGGACTATTCAGGAACTTACTTAAGTTGTTGTCAAGCTGGCCAACAAAGCTACAGGGCTGCCAACTCTCACGGTTTCCCCGTGTGACACGCGTGTTTCCATGTTTTCACTCACGCCACACATCCAATTTATTACGCTAAAAATGGTTCATCTAAACGGCGCATCTATAACGCGATTCGCTGCACGTAGCGAAACTTACACCCCCGTCAACCGTAGCTTCACCCCCAACGTCTCACTCCAAGGTTTAGTGAAAAGTCCCTATAACATTACAAAGAAGCCGACCCGAGAGCACTTAATACTAGCATCAATATGCTAGCGTTTTATAACAAGCTCGCTAACAAGATGTCTGCTAGCGGCTAAACTTACTTTGTTTATGACAAACTAGCAAGTCAACAATTTTCCAAACAGTCAAACATCAAGCAAGTGTATATGAGTGAGCAGTCTGCTACATGAGGGCGCGTCTCCCCTGATAACATGTGTGAGAGCTGCGCAGTCGACGTGTGCAGGCAGCCCGACACGGAGCGGAACAGTGAGTATCCACTGCCGTATTGTTTTCAACGTATGGGTACCGCGGTACCTTTCTAGTACCGGTACACCGTGCAACACTACCGGGGACTACTCATGGTTCCGTTTGCCTCAGGAAACGCTCGCTGAGTGACCAACCAGGTTTATTCTGCGTGGCTCCAAACAGGCCTCCGGTGTTGGCGGTCGCCCCGAACGCAGACGTCCCGAAGCCTCCGGTCGCCCCGAAACCAGCGTCTGAAGTTCACGTGAGCAGAAGGAGACACACACACACACACACACACACACACACACACACACACACACACACACAGATGCTTTAAAAGGGGACAAATTATGAAAATTCCACTCCGGCGATGCGTTATGGTTCTTTGTGACTGGAATGAGCTTCCCGATCACTCTCTCGACACTATGAAATGAGAGGCTCTACATGGCATTTTCCAGACCACTTTCTGCCACTGATAATGACAATATAATACCATAGTAATACAGGTACGCTCTTTCAAAGAACGTTTTATTCGTCACAATATATCCTAAATAAATGAAGAACCATCTATCCAAGGGAAAAGCGCGGCAGCCGGGGTTTTAGGTGACATTTTATCTTTGTGTTGCCGGTTTCAATCTGTTTACCGGTTAGCTAAAAACATTAACTCGTTTTGTACAGCACAGAATCCACACATTCGCCTCGGAGGGCTTTCAATCTGTACAGTTCTCTGCCCGGTGACCCGCACACAGGAACAATTCCTTTGGATCAACTAGTCTGTTACTTGTTCGTTATTAAGCATAAAGTGCACTATTTTTTAACTTTAATATTTTAAATGTTTAACTCTTTATTCCCTTGTTTTATACTAACCCATAGCCTTATTCTACTAACCCATTGCATTAGCATTTCATTCTACTTTATTTTATTACTTGTGCACTGTTGTCTTGTCTGTCTACTGTCGCGCACTAACCGCCAAGACAAATTCCTTGTATGTTTGACATATTTTGGCTAATAAATGTTTCCTGATTCCTGATTTTAAAAAAACAAGAAACCTACAGCAAGAGAAGTGTAGAGAATGAACATAAATCACAACTCGGCGAGGTTGTCGGTTTGAACCCATACTTAACGTTATATATATATATAAATTGACTCACTTGGTTGCCCAAAGGTGGACGAGGTGCCGAACCCCCCCGTCCCTCCACCGAAGGGAGTGCCGAATGACTTGTTGAACATCTTGCCCTGCTAGCGGGACCGCATAGGTCTTCTGTGAGGAAAAACACTCACTCCATCAGCAGTCTGAACATCCACGTTACCGTAGCAACCACATGTGTTCTGACGCGCTAAATCAGAACATAAACACTCGTTTGGTGCTAATTTTGTCAGATTAAATAAACGTTTAGATGGGTGTAAAGTACAACATGTGCCTCCGAGATGTAGTACAGTATAAATTACTATATGAAGCTCCGAGGTATAACTTTAGTAAAGTATATAGTACTCGAACTGTGGTATGCATTACAGCATAAAGCTATACATCAGTGTAGTGGAGAAGAGGTATTACGTTGCAGAAGTACCTCGTAATTGTACCTAATCCTGTACCCCCACCGTGGTAAAGGTGCCTGGTCACGTGACACCACTAATTGCTAATGAAGCAGATGGAAACTTCGGCAGAAGGTTTCAAAGTAGAGCTAATAGCCGTTAAGATGGACCATGGAAGAGCTCCAGCAGTCTGTTGGCACCGTAAATACATTTATCTCCGCTGTTGTTATCAAAGCTTGTTTGGTTGAGTTTAAAACGAACCGTGACCAGCAAATGGCAGCTAAAACCACGATCACGCTTAGCCGTATGCTAGTACTGACATACCAATAGCATCACGTCCGCTAACATACTAGCTGATGCGAACGTTAGATCAATAAAAACCGCATTTACAAAGCGACCAACTCTTCCTTGTTAATAATTACCTTTGTGTAGTCAACTTAAAAGACATACCACTATTACACATTCTCAGCAGCTAACGCTAGTTAGTAGAAGCTAATGCGTGAGGCTAGCGTTATCTAGCTAGCTCTGTCGCTACCTGCTTAAGGCTGCTAATACGTAAACGTTAGCAAAACAAAAGGAAGACGGACAAACGTCGGACGGACAAACATCCACCTTTCACAACGTTGCCGTGGACGTCGGGTTCTTTTGTCGACCTTCCTCCAAGAAAGAACGAAGAATGCGCAAAATGTCACACGATGGAAAAGCTGCCTTTAGCTAAACATCGACATAGCCGGCTAGCTTCGTCAACGAAGAGGGAAAAGTGACCGCCGCTACGCACTTTCATACGTCCTACGTCACGACGTCTTCTTCTTTGTTGGGGACGGGGCTACGTGTCTCATTGCTGCCCCCTCCCGGCTCAGTCGGTTAATACGTTGCCCCTTTTTCAATATTTACGAAGCTTCATTAAGTTCTTTCAAAAATAAATACGTCCAACATTTATAAATGTTAATGCATCGTACACGAAAACATATACAAATACAGTATTAAATAAGCTTTCTGCTAAACTGGACCATGTGACATTATCACATGTCATTATCGTTATATTCCTGTTACATATTTCTCAGTTTGAACACATTCACAGAGTTGGGTAAACTAACCTCCGTAGTGCCTGTGGAAAAGTTTTGTCTTTAGATGAGACTTAACCAAACCAAAAGAGACCTGATTCAGTACTTGACTCTCTTGATTTTAGACTTCAGTCTGTACTTTTTGTATATTGGACCTGGTATTTATTGAATTGTATAATAATACTCAGAACTATGTTAACACTGGGAGTATTTCAATAGTAAAAAACAATCATGAAAAAATGTTTATTTAAACATTCATTGAAATATGTATTTAATAAATAACATAGGAATATAAATAATGAATAATCATGAGAGTAAAACACAGCCACAGATCTTTGATTCATGTGGTTCATCACTTTTAACAATATAGAATTTGTCAGCAGAACTTATACAGTTTAATTCAGAATATTCAGCATTCAGTCTCTAAAGAGAACTCGCAGTCTTCAGGACTAAATGAGACACATGAGGGGAATCAACACGTTAATGAAGAGACAAATAATGGCGCGATACAAGCGGAGCTCTTCTGCTCTGGATCGTTTTAAAGTCTCCACGGAGGGTGTTTCAGTGCTTCTGTTGAGCCCGTTATACATAAATGCCTATTTACATGAATACATGTTTACATAAATGTGTATTTACACATCTACATCACGCGGGGAAGGTGGTGATGTGCCGATTGGGAGCTTCAGCCCACAGCTCAGATGCTGCAGCAGCACCGGTTGGATGCTCTTATCTCGGAGGCCGTAGATCAGCGAGCTCAGACACCGAGGGAAGATGAAGATGGCGACGTAGAGAACGTTCTGCAGACGCACGAACAGGAGGCGGTTCACGCTGCGCGAGAGCGCCATGAGGACGGGGCTGTACACGGTGGACGAGAGGCTGAGGCCCACCTGCACCAGGTGCAGCAGCAGCGTGTCGCGGGCCCTCCTGGCCGAGGCTCCGCCGCTGGAGGCCGACCGGGCTGCCATCGTCACTGCGACGTAGGAGGAGGCCACGGCCACGCTGGTCGATACGAACAGGAAGCACGTGTAGCCTCTGTCGTACACCTCGGACGCGGCGCCGAGCATCACCCGGCCCTTGGAGCAGAAGTCGTCCATCCGCAGGCTCTGCAGGTCCTGGAAGGGGAAGTCCAGCAGCAGAACGACCTGCGTGAGGACGTTCAGCGAGCTGAAGGCCCAGACCGCCGCCACGGCCGCCACCGTGCTCCTCGGCGTCACCAGGGCGGCGTGCCTCAGCGGGCGGCACACGGCCACGTACCTCTCCAGGGACATGGCCACCAGCGTGAGGGGCGACACGGCGTTGGTGAGGTCGGCCAGCATGACGAGGACGCCGCAGGCCGGGTAGGTGAGCGGCGCCCGGCTGGCGGCCAGCAGGTAGAGCAGCTGGCTCAGGGCCATCTGCGCCGTGTCGGCGCACAGCAGGTTGAGCAGCAGCACGTAGCGGGGGGTCTCACGGAACAGAGGCCGGCTCCTCAGGGTCAGCAGCATGGCGGCGTTGACCAGCAGGAAGACGCAGCACGGGACCGTGGTCAGCGTGGAGAACGCCACCGACTCCAGCAGGCCCTGATACTGCAGACCCCCCGTGGTGTTGGTGAGGGGCGACATCATCGGGGGGAGGGGCGGGGGGCTTCCTGCTGGTGCTTGTCACCCTGCGCAGGCCGTCTGCCAGGTGAGCTCACCTTCACGCTGCTTATGTGAGCTCGGACATCCTCAGTCACATGACGCGCGCTGGGAGGAGACACGTCATGTGACCTCTTCCGTGCAGGATGGGAGAGCAGAGGAGCATCTGTCTGCGTTCCACTACAGAACCCTTTCATCTGCACTGGGCAAAGATGAACAGATGTCACTGGATTAATTGCACCACGCGCAAAATTCAAAAATACATTAAAAATATATATTGCACGCTTTTATTTTAAAGTAATGTTAACAGAACAATATAAGAGGCATTCTCTGAGCAACAGCAGGAACAAACATTAGTCTGTTATCATTGAACACAGGATGCAGGTTCCGTAGTGTTAGTGAGGGAAAGTGGTCCAGCACGAAGAAAGGACTTCAGTCTGTAGAGACGGTGGATTTCCTTTGAATTGAGCAGTTACGCAATGACTGAATGAACTTTTAACGTCCACTTCTCATTCATTTCTCTGACTCTTTTACTGCTGAAACTCACAAGATAATTCTCGTTTCAGATGATCAAGAACTTCTCTTCTTCTTCTGTACAACACGACCAGCGAGAGAGAACCACCTCTCACGGGTGCAGATGTTGGACCGTGTTCTCCTGCTTCGTGTGGGGAGGTTCTCATTCACCCTTCATTCTTCTTCATTGGTTTGTCCACATCGGCGCAGTCTGCTGAAGTCTCTGCTCTGGTTGTCTGCAGCTGTTGGGCTGCTTCAATGCTGCGTGACGCTTTAAGTGGTACTTGTGGTTTGCAGTACTTCCAGCTCGTAGTATTTCAGGCTCGTAGTACTTTAGGTTCGTAGTTCTTCATGCTTGTAGTTCTTCAGGTTCGTAGTACTTCAGGCTCGTAGTACTCGGGTGATAAGATACTTCTAGTTGTCACTGGTTACAAATAGATTTGCTTTTATCGATTACGTCATCTTTAGGATGAAAATGTCTATTTAAATATTTAAATTTATATATCAACTAGCAGCTATGTAGCTATATAAAGCTATACATATATACAGTATATTTTAAAAATCCCTCAAAATATCATTAGGATCAATATTTTCGACTTCCTGTTGGGTTTACAAAAGAAGATTCTTTAGCAAACCTTTTTTTTCATTAACTTTCTTCAAAGAACCATCTTGTGGAAAAGGGTTTAATGAACAGACAATAAGGCCTCAAATAAGAAGTCAGAGCTTCACGTGTTAAAGCTGCGTTCTGTGTAGTGACCAGCAGGGGGCGACTCCTCTGCTCCCATAGACGTCTATGAGGAAATGACTCTACTTCTCTGTAGTGACTCCTCTGCTCCCAGCAGAAATGGGGCGACTCCTCTGCTCCCATAGACGTCTATGAGGAAATGACTCTACTTCTCTGTAGTGACCATGACTCTACTTCTCAGTGGGGCGACTCCTCTGCTCCCCTCTGCTCCCAGTAGCGACTCCTCTGCTCCCATAGACGTCTATGAGGAAATGACTCTACTTCTCTGTAGTGACCAGCAGGGGGCGACTCCTCTGCTCCCATAGAACTACATGGGGAGAGGCCTTCTCTCTGGATTCCTTCCCTCAGTAAACACTGTTCAGGGTCGGGTACACTGACAGGTCTCTACTCGAGGCGTATACGTATACGGCCTCAGTCTTCCTACCGTAAAACAACAACGTTACCACGGACAAAATCCAAGATGGCCGACAAGAAAACCGGCAAACCCGAGACTTAAGATGAGATATAAATGTTAAGACTAGGAATAAACCGGTCTTTGGGAAACACTTCTTCACATTACAGTGTTATTTAAAGTCGCTGGTTTGTAGCAGACAAACCTCAGAGGGCGAGAAACCCAAATCTTTTGAACATGTCAGCAGATTCTAACCAACAACTTCTCTTACTTTGTACTTTTCTTCTTTCGAACTTGTCAAACCCGGCCATCGCTCGAGTGCTCCCGTCCCCACGGCGATAATTATCTGAAAACATTAAGGAGTCAAGGTTTTAATATTTAATATGTCTTAATGAGCAATCAGAGGGGAGAAGATCTCTCGTTGGAAAACAACACCCAGGAAGCAGCAAAACACACCTGACAGGTGAGGAACTCCTGACCAATCACAGACGACAACTCCGGACTCGACAAAAGTCGAACAAACTGCCGTCAAAAAGACTCATTTTGCATTTAAATGGATTTTTTAATGGATTTAAACGACAGCTTTTAGAGAACATGTGAATAAAGTCAAAGAACTTTTTACTCAAACGGTTCTTCAAAGAACTTTTTACTCAAACGGTTCTTCAAAGAACTTTTTACTCAGCGGTTCTCAAAAGGATCTTCATCCCCTGAGAGGAATTTTTAATGTGTCATAATGAGTCGTCGGGGGGAATCGTCTCTGCGGCACATCTTAGTTCATCAAACTAAAAACAACAAGTCGACAACACGCAATGAGAACATTTAGAAAAGTTACGCCGACGTAAAACTTTTTCCGTCTTGAATATGCTGCTTTTCGTTTATCTGCTAAAGCAGAATAGTTGAAAAGCTCACATTAAAATCCACAGAGAACATTTGTTGTTGATGAAGTCAGGATTAGTAGAAGATGTTCTGATTAGTCAGGAAGACGTCTCTCCTTCCTGGCTTTAAAGAATGGAACACACATGGAATGATAAATGATCTCTCGGTTCAATGAAGACTGAGGACTCACGTAGACGCAGCTCTTCAGGTTCCTACACAAACTACTCTGAATGCAGGGAAGGTCATGGACCAGAGGCGATGACCACTCACCGAGTGTGTCAGCTGACGGGGAAAAATAAGACTTATTTACCATAAATTGTTCTCTTTAAGCTACATAAATAATCCTAAGAAACTCCGTTTAAGATAGTACATCAATTACAAACTACTGAGGAGCAGAATCGTCTAGGTGTCTTTGTGCATCTCATCCATTCTGGACCAAGTCTCCTCAATGAAACAGCATTGAGCTCCTGGAAGTCGACACCGCCTCGCCTGCGTTGAGCCCTCAGTCCCTTCGGTACTGGTCCAGCTCAACAACGCCGTCTGTCTCAGAATGTTCTAGTTGAACTCAGAACACTACGTCTGCAGAAGGATCAGGCATTTAGGACAAAGACTTGTACACAGAGTCAAAATACAAGATTAGCAAGGTGGTGAGACGCTGAACGACTCTGAGGAACTCAACAACAGTTCTCAGCAAGTGACTCTGCTTCGGTTTGGAGACAAACACCTCACCAACTACAAGCCAACCCCCCACTCCATGAATGACCTCCGCCTGCAGACGAGCTGAACGAGTTCTACTGCAGATTTGATCCACCAACCTGCCCCAGTGCACCGCGCTCCTCACCAGCACCGACCTCCTCACCAGCACCGACGCTCCTCACCAGCACCGACCTCCTCACCAGCACCGACCTCCTCACCAGCACCGACCTCCTCACCAGCAACGACCTCCTCACCAGCACCGACCTCACGACCTCCTCACCAGCAACGACCTCCTCACCAGCAACGACCTCCTCACCAGCACCGACCTCCTCACCAGCACCGCGCTCCTCACCAGCACCGCGCTCCTCACCAGCACCGCGCTCCTCACCAGCACCGACCTCCTCACCAGCACCGACCTCCTCACCAGCAACGACCTCCTCACCAGCACCGACGCTCCTCACCAGCACCGACCTCCTCACCAGCACCGACCTCCTCACCAGCAACGACCTCCTCACCAGCAACGACCTCCTCACCAGCACCGCGCTCCTCACCAGCACCGACCTCCTCACCAGCAACGACCTCCTCACCAGCAACGACCTCCTCACCAGCACCGCGCTCCTCACCAGCACCGACCTCCTCACCTCCTCACCAGCACCGACCTCCTCACCAGCACCTCCTCACTAGCGACCTCCTCACCAGCAACGACCTCCTCACCCAGCACCAGACCGACCTCCTCACCAGCACCGACCTCCTCACCAGCACCGACCTCCTCACCAGCAACGACCTCCTCACCAGCAACGACCTCCTCACCAGCACCGACCTCCTCACCAGCAACGACCTCCTCACCAGCAACGACCTCCTCACCAGCACCGACGACCTCCTCACCAGCACCTCCTCGACCTCCTCACCAGCAACGACCTCCTCACCAGCAACGACCTCCTCACCAGCAACGACCTCCTCACCAGCAACGACCTCCTCGACCTCCTCACCAGCAACGACCTCCTCACCAGCAACGGCCTCCTCACCAGCACCGACCTCCTCACCAGCACCGACCTCCTCACCAGCAACGACCTCCTCACCAGCACCGACCTCCTCACCAGCACCGACCTCCTCACCAGCACCGACCTCCTCACCAGCACCGACCTCCTCACCAGCAACGACCTCCTCGACCTCCTCACCAGCAACGACCTCCTCACCAGCAACGACCTCCTCACCAGCAACGACCTCCTCGACCTCCTCACCAGCAACGACCTCCTCGACCTCCTCACCAGCAACGACCTCCTCACCAGCAACGACCTCCTCGACCTCCTCACCAGCAACGACCTCCTCACCAGCAACGGCCTCCTCACCAGCACCGACCTCCTCACCAGCACCGACCTCCTCACCAGCAACGACCTCCTCACCAGCAACGACCCGCTCTATTCTGGAGAGAGACGTTAACCGGCTCTTTAAAAGACAAATGCCCCGTAAGGCAGCCGGCCCGGACTCCGTCTCCCCTCACATTCCCGTTCTCACAGCACAATACGGCCGTTATTAAAAGGAAGAACGTTGACGAGAGAACGGATCAGATTGAAGAGCTTTTAAATATGAGCGCTTGTACAAGCCGTCATTGGCGGACTATGAGGACGCCGGATGGCCTCTGATTCATGGAGGGAGATCTCCACAAACGAGGGAACAAAGTCGTGGAGGAAAATACGGGACAAATGTGTCCGTGATGAAAAGCAGCAGTGTGGATGCACGGGGCAATAAAGTCTATGATCAATAAATAAAGCAACCAGCGACTTCCACACACAAAGACGTGACTCTCCAGGTCGTCTTCAACAAAACACGTGACTCCACCTGTTGTTCTGGAGGTGAATCGCTCTGCAACACACGCAAGACTTTACAACCAGGAAGTGAAACCAGCGCGTCGACGCGGAAAGACGCAGAAACACGCGGCGACCCTCACCGACCCCCTCCTGGACCCCCTCCTGGACCCCCTCCTGGACCCCCTCCTGGACCCCCTGCAGTTCGCCTACAGAGCCAGCAGGTCTGTGGACGATGCTGTCAACATGGTCCTCCACTACATCCTCCAGCATCTGGACTCTGGACCCAGGAACCTACGCCAGGATCCTGTTCGTGGACTTCAGCTCTGCCTTCAACACCATCATCCCAGTGTGATGGGAGTGATGGTGGGATGTCAGTCAGGGGGCGACCGGCTCTGTTGATGAGCCCGAGGAGGTCTTAGTCCTGATGGACCTCAGCCTCCTGCCAGACGGAAGGGGCACTAACAGGTTCTGTCGGGGGTGAGAGGGGTCGGCCACCATCTTAAATGAAGCACTTCATCTGATTTATCTTATTTTTTGCATATCATAACATATAAAATATAAGTCAGAATATGTTATAATATACCTATAAGTGCTATACGTGTTTGTATATACATATATATATATATATATATAAAAAAATTATAATAATAAATGAAAGCGCACTAATAATAGTGAAGTTATTCCACACACATCATGCTCAGATATTGTCTCTATGACGTAGCTTAGCTTAGTTAATAGTACCTTAATAAATACATATAATTACTGCTTTGGTAATACTGTTAATCTAAAGTCTAACACCAGAGAAATATCATAGCCTTTATTATATCTAATATTAACTATTTTTATTTAGTCCCAAACATTATTACTCTCACATTAACAATTACACAAAGTACTACATAATACAAGTATTGCTTTATTTATCATCATTCTGCCATGTTAAGGTCTTTACCGTATGAAAGGTATTAATTATGTACAAGTTACTCTGATACCTGCAGCGTTCAGTTAATAAAGATGTGGTCTAATAATGATGCGATACTTCCTCTGGCCACCACGGGGCGCAGTCCTCTTTCTGACTCCCTCCCCGTGTCCGTGCTTTTACTGTGAAAGCGAGAGCCGGAAGTGTGCCTCCCATGCCTCCTCGCCCCCTCCCTGCCTCCGCTCTCCTCCGCTGGTCGCCATGGTGCAGATGATGGAGTCGCAGTGCGAGTACTTCATGTACTTCCCCGCGGTGCCCATCAGCGACCTGTCGGACCCGGCGCGGTACCGCGCGCTGCCGCGCCGCAGTCACCTGTACCTGGGGGAGACGGTGCGCTTCCTGCTGGTGCTGCGCTGCCGCGACGGGGGGGGCACGCCGAGCGAGCCCGGCCCCGGTAAGCGGGGGGTTATTGTTTGTTATCAGATTGATGCTTCTTCTCTCAGGTGGGCAAAGATGGAGGTGGGATGTCATAAAAGATGGGATCTAATTTATTATATATATATATATATATAAAATATATATTATTTATGAGTGCATTTTATTATGGATAGAATATATATATATATATATATATATATATATATATTATATATATGATGTACATAACATAATCATAGATCCTAATTTTATTATATATATATATATATATAAAAATATATATATAAAATATATAAAAATATATCATATCCATTTTATTTATTCTGGATTTATGATATACATAATCTAATTTATTATATATATATATATATATATATATATATATATATATATATATATATATATATATATATATACACAGAACATAAAAGTTAGTTTTTATCTGGAATGAAAGAAGACAAATGGACCATGTTTGGTAAAATGTTGACAAACAGTTGTTTGATTATTGAGCAGAAGTTGGTTCATTAAACGAATGTAGAACATTAAACCAGGACTGAAGCTCTCATGAGGTGGAACTCACAGCCATGGATGCATCGTCTTATTCCCGCTTCTCCAGCAGGCGGCGCCGACGGCCCGGCCGCCGTCTTCGGGACGGAGTCGGCCAGCGGCCGGGCCTGGCGGGAGCTGGCGGGTTCGCTGTGCGCCGTGGCCAGCGTGAGCCCGGGGGACAGCGCTCGCCACCGAGGCCACCATCACCACAACTACCAGGGCGGCGGGGACGAGGCCCGCGAGGACGGCGAGGACGACTACATGGCGGCGGCCGAGGCGGCCATCGCGGCGCTCGGCAGCCGGGTGGACTCCCGCTGCCGCAGCTTCAGGGACTGCAAGCCGCTGCTCATACACAACTCGTCCGGCACGGCGGCGAGGGAATTTCGCAGGGCGCCTGTTCAGGTAAGGAGGTGTTACCGGACAGGAAGAAACGGGAAGAAGATGATACACACGGTCACGTGACAGAAGCGTGACGAATCAGGGGACAACACGTCACAACTAAGAACCCATCAAGTAACCAAGCGGCTTGTGGGCAAAAGACAAAACGTATCAGCCGTGATGTCAGGACGATGACCGGTTAGCTTTTGAAAGGTTCCCGACGCCTGTCTCAGAGTAACTAGTATCGCTGTCAACCAGACACGCGGGTCTAGGGAGAACTGTTATGATTGGCTAGTTCACGCTCGGGGGGCGGGCCAGTTTCAATGACGAGCAATGTTCATGTTTATACGAGCTCAGTGATTGGTCACCGCTGTCTCTTCAGTCTCCACTGGACGAACCGGTGGTGCTGACCGATGAGGTCATCTTCCCTCTCACCGTCTCCCTGGACAAACTCCCCGTCAGCACCCTGAAGGTCAAGGTCAGGAGGAACTCCGTAGAACACAAGGGGCGGGGTTAACTGCTGGAAGTCAGAGAAGGTGAGACGTTCTCCTTCCATGTGTGCGCACGTCCAGGTGATGGTGACCGTGTGGAAGAAAGAGGCGGAGAAAGGGGAGGTGCAGGAGCTCGGCTACCTGAGCGTCCTGCAGCAACGAGAGCCGACACACACCTTCAGACACGACCTGAACACCTTCAAAGCTCAGGGTAGGACACACACACACACACACACACACACACACACACACACACACACATGTGGGGCCGGGGGGCACTGGGAACACACACAACCCAAAACCATCACGTGTTAAAGCTGCATTCTCTGTAGTGACCAGCAGGGGGCGACTCCTCTGCTCCCATAGACGTCTATGAGGAAATGACTCTACTTCTCTGTAGTGACCAGCAGGGGGGCGACTCCTCTGCTCCCATAGAAACGTCTACTTCTCTGAGGAAATGACTCTACTTCTCTGTAGTGACCAGCAGGGGCGACTCCTCTGCTCCCATAGACGTCTATGAGGAAATGACTCTACTTCTCTGTAGTGACCAGCAGGGGGCGACTCCTCTGCTCCCATAGACGTCTATGAGGAAATGACTCTACTTCTCTGTAGTGACCAGCAGGGGGCGACTCCTCTGCTCCCATAGACGTCTATGAGGAAATGACTCTACTTCTCTGTAGTGACCAGCAG
The DNA here is from genome assembly GCA_014132575.2 of Gasterosteus nipponicus. NCBI lineage: Eukaryota > Metazoa > Chordata > Actinopteri > Perciformes > Gasterosteidae > Gasterosteus > Gasterosteus nipponicus. The sequence continues at coordinate 31,861,542 of BMAF01000003.1, forward strand.
GGGGCGACTCCTCTGCTCCCATAGACGTCTATGAGGAAATGACTCTACTTCTCTGTAGTGACCAGCAGGGGGCGACTCCTCTGCTCCCATAGAGGTTTTCTTTAAAGGACAAAAAAATCTTAAATATGTTGAGAGGAAAACTGAAGTATTCCAAATCTACCTGTTTTGGACATTTTCCAGACCGTAAAGTGAACTGTTGGTTGAACAAACGAGATAATTGTGACAAGTAATTATTTCCTTCTATCGTCCGTCCCCAGTGAGCACCACGCTGACCGTCCTGCCCCCCCCACCCTGCGCTGTAAGCAGATGACCGTCTCCGGGAGACACCTCGTCGTCCTCAAAGGTTACTGTCCTTTAACATCTGAGTGCACTAGTGTACTACATATGAGATATATACTGGTATACTACATGTGAGAGATGTACTAGTATACTACACGTGAGATATGTACTAGTATACTACATGTGACCGGTGTACTAGATTACTACATATGAGTAATGTCCTTCTCGAGCCTTCCCCCCCAGGTGTTGACCTTTGACCTCTACCATGTGACCCCTCAGTGCTCAACGAGTCCTCCCAGGAGGAGCTCAGCGTGCGAGATGTTCGTGTCCTACCGAACCTGAACGCCTCGTACCTCCCAGTGATGCCCGACGGCTCCGTGCTGCTGGTGGACAACGTGTGGTACGCCTCACTAAGTCGTACAACACGTGTTATATGACGTAATATCACATGTTATATCATGTATTACATCATACTGAACCTTCTTTAACTTCTGTTCCTGTTCAGCCTTCGTTTTGAATCATGTTTCTTTTCCTTTATCGCGTTAAATTGAGATCTATCAGAAAACATGACAGCAAAATATCTCCTCCTCTCCTCCTCCCCTCTCTCCTGTCTCCTCCCCTCCTCTCCTCTACCCCTACCCCCCCCACCCTGCAGCCACCAGTCCGGTGAGGTCGGCATGGCCTCCTTCAGCCGGGTGGACAGTCCGGCCTCTCGCCTTCCCAGCATGCTTTGCGCTCTGGAGGAGCACGACTTCCTGTTCCAGCTGCACCTCAACGACGTCCCGCAGGACGACTCCAACGAGGTAGAACGCCCCGTGATGTCACACATCAAAGAAAAGACTGGCGAATGAAAAGTGGGGACCAGTTTAGAAGAAAATAATGTCTTGCATTGATTGTAGGACGTTAAGGTCTCGTTTGTTGGGACAGTGGAAACAATAAAGGAGCATAAAGTGTTAAAAGCATCGCAAGTAAACAGACAAAGACAACAAAGTGTTGCGTTTAGGTCCCTGGTCCTCATGACGTTGTTACACATTTGACAATTTGTTAAATTGCCTTGAAAATAAATGCTTTGCTATTTGTTAAAATCCAAATCCTTTCATGTGATGATGTTTCACATGTCATTTAAATCAGCTCACACAAACACTTCAACCACTTGTTCTTGTCCCGTCACATTTTACAACCCGCTGTGGCCGCCCGTCAAAACGTTAGCCGACCTGCTATAGACCTGTCCTATGAGGGACATCTATAGGCCTGTCCTATGAGGGACATCTATAGACCTGTCCTAGGAGGGACATCTATAGGCCTGTCCTATAGGAGGGACATCTATAGACCTGTCCTATAGGAGGGACATCTATAGGCCTGTCCTATAGGAGGGACATCTATAGGCCTGTCCTATAGGAGGGACATCTATAGGCCTGTCCTAGGAGGGACATCTATAGACCTGTCCTATAGAGGGACATCTATAGGCCTGTCCTAGGAGGAGGGACATCTATAGGCCTGTCCTATAGGAGGGACATCTATAGGCCTGTCCTAGGAGGGACATCTATAGACCTGTCCTAGGAGGGACATCTATAGACCTGTCCTATAGGAGGGACATCTATAGGCCTGTCCTATAGGAGGGACATCTATAGACCTGTCCTAGGAGGGACATCTATAGGCCTGTCCTAGGAGGGACATCTATAGGCCTGTCCTAGGAGGGACATCTATAGGCCTGTCCTAGGAGGGACATCTATAGACCTGTCCTAGGAGGGACATCTGATGGACAACCAAGTACTGCAAGCTGGACTATAATGCATCTGTAGACACACCACAGGGGTCCCTGGGCCTGAGACGGGAATAAGAGGAGTTTAATGTGGATATTAAATGGGACTAAAACTAATATGCATTTTTGTCTAAAGACTAAATGAAAGATGGCGGCCCAATGAGCACTGTGTTGTTTGCAGGGGATGGAGGTTCCCCTGGTCGCCGTGCTGCAGTGGTCCACTCCCAAGATGCCTTTCACCAACTGCATCTACACCCACTACAGGTGCGGCGGGGTTACAATCCCCGGAAAATAAGACGTAAAGCGGTGAGCGAGGTCACGCTGACTCCGCCCACTTCCCCCCCTTCAGGTTGCCGGGCGTCCGGCTGGACGAGCCTCGCTTCGTCATGACGGCCAGCTGCCCGAGCAGCGTCGCCGTGAAGGAGAACTTCAAGGTCAAGTACGTTCTGCTCAACAACCTCCAGGACTTCCTCGCCGTGCGGCTGGTCTGGACCCCGGAGGGTCAGTGAGACCTCCACCAAGTCCTTGTGTGAGCCCGTCGTCCGAGGGTCACTGATTCCATGCGTGTGCGTGTGCTCAGGTCGGGGTCACTGCGACGAGGCCTCGCTGGCGGCCGTCGTCTGCCACTCTCCTCTCAGCAACCTGGGCCACAGCCGGAGAGGCAGCACCTTGTCCTTCAGCGTGGCCTTCCAGATCCTCAAGCCCGGACTCTACGAGGTAAGCCGGGGGGAGGAGCTACCCTGTGTAGGCCACGCCCCAGAGGGCTCACAGGCCTTGACTCTCTGTGGAGCCACGATGGATTTCCTCAGTGGTAGACAGACTGAAAGCAATGGATTTGCTCTTCTCTCTACATATTTATCCTTATGGTCTATTAGAGACCTGTCAATCAGTGTGTAGCCCCGCCCTAAAGCGTCCCCTGCTTTATGGTCTGTTTGACTCTAAATGGACCATCAGTCACTAAATGAAGAAGACTTGAGACCATGAAGTCATTACAATGTGTACTGAGGGAAGAGTCATTGTCTCAAAGGGGTCTATGGGACCAGAGACCGTCTACAAACCATCAGGACGTTGTTATTGACGCTCTGCGATGCCCCCCTTTCTCCACAGCTGAGTCAGCACATGAAGCTGAAGCTCCAGTTCACGGCCTCCGTGTCCAACCCTCCTCCGGACGCCCGGCCGCTGTCACGTAAGAAGAAGCATCTGTAACACACAAAGTATTATATATATAAGTATTATATGATGTATTAGTGCTGTTAGTACGAAGACTTGTTTAAGTACACAACGAAACATAAAGTCAGACTTGTTATGAATCAGCATCATGTTCATACGTGTTCATGCTGCTGTAATAAAGCCGCCGACGTGATGACTCAGTGAACACACGTCATCATGACGTCATGCTGATGATGTCATGCTGATGATGTCATGAAGCGGGTTACTTCCTCTGGGGATGAGAGACGTCCACAAACAAGTGCTGAGCACAAACAAAGCTTGTTGATTTCAATGCTGCATGAAGAGAATAAAGCAGAAAGACGCTGAGCGAACTTACTGATGACGTTATTATGAAGACGTGGTTCCGGTGTCCAACGTCTCGTGTCCTCTCGCTCAGGTAAGAACAGCCCGTCCAGCCCGGCCTTTCGAGACCTGCTGGACCGGCACCAGGCCAGTCTGGGTCGGTCCCAGTCCTTTTCCCACCAGCAGCCCTCTCGCTCCCACATCATGAGGTACTAAAAGTTATTACTAGTATTATTCCCATTTCATTCTCTGTCGCACGGATTCCCGAGTGTGCAAAATGAGAATATCCTGCAGCTCTTCATCCCTCTGCAGACTCACCTCTTCTTTGGCCTCTGCTCCGAAAAATGGCACACGCATGATAAAAGGTGTATAACTACTGTCTATTTGTACAATTTCCTTTTGTGGGGGTCAATGGGAACCGCTGCTCTAATGTGTGACAATCAGTTTATTTGTTATAGAAAAACATCAATTCTTTGGTACTGGTTCTGACCTGGTTCTGGCTGGTTTGGGCCCCATCTGCTTGTCTCCAAATAACACAATCCTAACTATACGAGAGTAAAATGCGTCTACGTGTGTGTGCGTCTCAGGACGGGCAGCGCCATGGAGCGGCGGGCCATCACCCCCCCCGTGGGCTCCCCGGTCGGCCGGCCGCTCTACCTGCCCCCGCAGGACAAGTCGCTGCTGTCGCTGGACAAGATCGCCAAGAGGGAGTGCAAGGTCCTGGTGGTGGACCCGGCCAGCTAGCGGGCGAGGAGACAGGAGGCAAGGGAGCAAGGAGAGGCCTCGACAGAAGAAAATATTTTCTGTTTTTGAAAATGAATCAGGAGACTTAGAGAAATACAGAAATGAGACATTTAATTGAAAGCGAAAGAAGAAGACGACGTTTCAGCAGGAAGAAAAACATATTTGAATGTTTTCAATTGTTTGATTGCCAAAAACCTGCAGAGCTGAAGACATTCAATGCGCTGCTGTTTACTAGTGTTAGCATCTCAAGCTAGCGAGCGTTTGTCAGTGCCGGTGTGCGATTGTTATTCAGACTCTGAGGTCGAATCAGTATTACGTGTTTTTTTCTGCCACAAATATGACTTTTGTCTTTAGCTTTTGTAAGAGAGAGAAACCAGATCCTGGTTCATTGTTTCCCTCTCAGAGCTTCTGCTTGAACAACCGGCAACGTGTTTCATAATGCTTCTTCAGTGCAACATGTCATATAAATGACAACACTCACGTGAATATACAAATACATGCATAAATACACTGTGCAGAGCTGTATTTGACTGGTCTTACCAAAACCTGCATTCTCTGTAGGGACCAGCAGGGGGCGACTCGCGTGGTCCCATAGACGTCTGTGCGAAAATGACTACCACTCTCTCGATTAAAGTAATGCTTTATCAACATTGTAATTTATGTTAGACGATATTTCGGGGGCCGGTCTAGAATGCGTGGCGCAAACACGGCGTGCCGTCGCTGCGCACGGCAACAAAACGCCTGGGAAATGAGTCAGTGGGACAAGCGCATGTGATCGGGAGAAAATCCTGTCATTTTTCAAAATGACATATTTTGTGAAAAATCAAATAAACAGCAAATGATTCTGCGGGCTGATGGTTGTGGTCCACTGCTCCAAATCAGCCTGAATCCAAGAGCCGGGATCCAAGATGGCTGCAGGAACAAACAACGTGAACTCGCTCGCGAGGTGAATCTCTGCCGCGCTCGCTGTTCCTTTTGACAGTAAGGGGGCGGAGCCAGTCACCAGGGGGCGGAGCCAGTCACCGTGGTATCCACATCGATTGGTTACAAACCCCGTCTTTGGATTGGCTGGAGTGATAAACTCACACAACCATAGAAGCCCATTTGCGCACTGAAGAAAGTCTAAACGATGAGATAAAACGTTGTCAGCACACAAAGGACACCTCTGTGTAACGTAGTGGACGTACAACCAGCATCTGCCGTCATTACCGCCACTTCGGCTGCACATCTGATCGTCCAATCAGAGTCAAGAGAGCAGCGTCCCGGTTCTAACGTTTCCCTGACACAACGAGATTTTCAGAATAAAAGAACAACCTGGTCTTTACGGTTAACAGAATCATTTTCAATAATTTTCCAAAATACTCTTGAAAATAATACTGTTAGTGAAACGTATATCTAGTTATATATATCCTGATAATATACAGTCAATCCATAAAAACATTATTTTCAAATGATTTCAACACCTTTGAGGCTTATTTATTTCTTCTTCTTCATTTTGTGTTGAACTTTGTTTGCTGAAATACTACAGTACTACCACTGTGAAGGATAATATATGTATATTCATATAGAGAGAAAATAACTAACTAAAAGGGAGTCACGTCTGTATTCAACCTTGATGACATTTTAAAAGGGATCTTAAAAACCTCCAAAATAAAATAAACAGGGTCACATTGTCTCCACGCACAGTTTAAACACGTTTAACAACTCGTCTGAGTTCATTTGACTTTTGGAGCTGGTAAAGACATCATCACATTATGTCTAAAGACATAAAGATCTTCTTTTGAAGGAAGGACCGGATGTTCTGACTGCTGGTTCCGCTCAGGTGACGTGTTCCAAAAGAGAACTTCCTCCCACTGCCGGTTACTCTTCCGATGGGCCGTTGCCACGACAACTGCCCGCCGGCCCCCCGGCGTCCCTGGCCAGCGGGCCGGGGCGCCCCCCGGGGGGGAGGTCTGGGTCGCGGGAGGGGCGGAGCCTGGAGGCCACGCAGCACTGGCTGCGGCTGAGGAAGGGGGAGGAGCCTGAGCCCTGCTGCTGGCGGTGGCGGTAGGACGTCTGCCAGCGAGGACGCTTCTTCTTCCAGCGACAGCGCAGGATCCGGAGGAAGGCCTGGACCCAGGAGACCAGAACCAGGACAGCGTTAGACCTGCTACCACAAACTGAGAACCTCAACTGCAGTGGTAGTAGTACTAGTAGTGGTTTTAGTAGCAGCAGTAGTATGAGTACTAGTAGTAGTACTAGTAGTAGTACCTGCTTGAACTCCCGGCTGTAACAGGGGTAGATGATGGGGTTCAGGCAGCTGTTGAAGTAACCCAACCAGAAGATAACTTTAAAGAACGTTTCAGGAGGACGAAGGCTGCTGCTGAAGGAACCTGAACACACACACACACACACATTACGTTACACACACACACACACACACACACACACACACACACACACACACACATTACGTTACACACAGAGACATTTAACATTTCCTGAATTTTAAATATAAAACAAAATCATCATCATCATCTCCCCTTGTCTCCTCCCTCCTTGTCTCCTGTCCTTTGTCCTCAGACCAGCAGGTGACCTGCAGCATGTCGGGGGTTTCAGAGGCTTAGGGGCTTGTGGGGGATTATGGGGGATGAGGTTTTGATGTTCTTCAGATAAAGCAGACTGAGGATTATTTCTCCCTCAGCGTGGACTTGTAAGGCATCCTGCTGAAATCAGTCCATGTCGAGAGCACGAGACCCTTCCAAGTGGTGTAGTCTATATTTTTGGAGTGACTATAGTGGTATTTCCCCCTACACCCCATACACCACCACCCCATACACCACCAACACCCCATACACCACCACCACCCCATACACCACCACCCCACACCCCATACACCACCCCACACCCCATACACCACCAACACCCCATACACCACCACCCCATACACCACCACCCCACACCCCATACACCACCACACACCCCATACACCACCAACACCCCATACACCACCACCCCATACACCACCAACACCCCATACACCACCACCCCACACCCCATACACCACCACCCCATACACCACCACCCCACACACCACCAACACCCCATACACCACCACCCCATACACCCCACCCCATACACCACCACCCCATACACCACCACCCCACACACCACCAACACCCCATACACCACCACCCCATACACCCACACCCCATACACCACCACCCCATACACCCACACCCCATACACCACCACCACCCCATACACCACCACCCCATACACCACCACCACCCCATACACCACCACCCCACACATACACCACCACCCCATACACCACCACCCCATACACCACCACCCCACACACCACCACCACCCCATACACCACCACCCCACACCCCATACACCACCACCACCCCATACACCACCACCCCATACACCACCACCCCACACCCCATACACCACCACCACCCCATACACCACCACCCCATACACCACCAACACCCCATACACCACCAACACCCCACACCCCATACACCACCACCCCATACACCACCACCCCATACGCCACCAGCCCCATACACCACCACCCCATACACCACCACCCCATACACCACCACCCCATACACCACCACCCCATACACCACCACCCCATACACCACCACCCCATACACCACCACCCCATACACCACACCCCATACACCACCACCCCATACACCACCACCCCATACACCACCAACACCCCATACACCACCCACACCCATACACCACCAACACCCCATACACCACCACCCCATACACCACCAACACCCCATACACCACCACACCCCACACCCCATACACCACCACCCCATACACCGCCACACCCCATACACCACCACCCCATACACCACCACCCCATACACCACCACCCCATACACCGCCACCCCATACACCACCACCCCATACACCACCACCCCATACACCACCACCCCATACACCGAGCACTGTGACCTTCCCATAAACAAACAAGAGACGCTCAGATTGGAGATGACTTGCCAAAGTACCTGATAGTTAAGTACCTGATTTGTCACTTTAACTGTTACTGTTTAATTTCTTGCTCGTCACTTTGTCACTTGTTCGATAGTGCACTTTATTTTTTTATATTTTTTAACTTTTTAAATATTTTTAGTTTTTAACTTTAACTTTATTCTTATTTTATACTAACCCATTGCATTATTCTACTAACCCATTACCTTATTCTACTAACCCATTACCTTATTCTACTAACCCATTACCTTATTCTACTAACCCATTACCTTATTCTACTAACCCATTGCATTAGCATTTCATTTTATTGTATTACTTGTGCACTGCTGTCTTGTTGTCTATTGTCATACTGTCTATTGTCACGCACCAACTGCCAAGACAAATTCCTTGTATGTTTGACATATTTTGGCAATAAATGATTCCTGATCTTGATGAACTAAGGACTAACTAACTAAGGAGACACTCCTGCAGGTGATCACTGGTGTTTTGCTATTTGTACGAATTCTTTTGACTGTTTTGCAAATGTCGCAGATGATGAAAAAAATGCACCAAAGCAACTGAGAAAAACTGTAATAAACTCACTTCACATCCAGCAGATCAAACCAATTATTAAAGATCTGCTTAAATCAGGATGGCAGATTTAAGTTTCACGATATTAAACCAAAACCTGCCGAGAAAACATGAATGCGACCTTTAACCTCTCAAGGAGCCCTGAGATCACAAAGTAAACCCAGTGATCTGTTATCACCTGTCAACTAGACACGTTAGTGCCAACAGATGAACTAAGATTACAGCCTAAATTATTCATCGTCCTCTCGGTTCCTGTAAACGTTCCATCAATAAGCAATATTGATCAGCGGCGGACGTACTGATGGGCAGAGCCAGGAAGAAGGGCAGCCAGCAGAGGATGAACATGCCGACCACCACGCCCAGCGTCTTGGCCGCCTTCTTCTCTCTGGAGAACTTGAGCAGCTTGAGGGTGAGCGCGCTGCGTGCCGCCGAGGGGGCCGGGCCGGTCTCCTGGGCCGGCTGGTTCCGGCGGTGGATCCTCATGGTGAGCTCGTTGGAGTCCTGCATACGCTCCTTCATCACGCCGGCCTCCAGGTTCCTGGTGGTCCGCTTGGCCACGACGTAGACCCGACAGTACATGGCGAGGATCACGGCCAGCGGGATGTAGAAGGAACCGAGGGACGAGAACAGAGCGTAGAACGGTTCCTCCGTGATGAGACACACCGAGTCGTCCTGCAGGAAAGGACACATGTCACCAGTTAAGTCCTACAATGATAGTACTGTGAAAGACACCTGTCAATCACAAGAAAGCTCCGCCCCTAAAATAAGTCTTATCGTCTATTTGCTTCCACAAGCGCTTGCTGCTGATTGGTCCGTGACGTCTCTGTGATGGTTATATGAATTAGGTAATGTTAACTATGACATCAGTCTGCCTCTGGTTCAGTCTCACTGGTGCATGCTGGGTAGTCGGTACCTGTGAGGGCGGCTGCTTCCATCCCAGCAGCGGGCCGATGGAGATGACGATGGAGAGGATCCACACGGCCAGCATGGCGAGCAGCGCCCGCTTCTCTGTGACGATGGACGGGTACTGCAGCGGGTACCGAACGCCGACGTACCGGTCGATAGAGATGACGCACAGAGACATGATGGACGCCGTGCAGCAGAGCACGTCCACCGCCGCCCAGATGTCACAGAAGATACGACCGAACACCCAGTGGTCCAGAACCTGTGTGGACACCAAGGACCTGAACACTCCTTTGTCCAGAACCATCTGGGTTCACAGGGTTGTCTTATAGTTGTAATATGGTTCTGACACAGTCGGGTCGGATCACAAAGTGAATCCATCAAGATGATTGATCAACTCCAGATGCTGATTAAAGTCCAGATGTTCACATGAGTCATGAGTAACTAACTCTCAGGATTACGTCACGCAATAATAACATTATATCATAATCAACCACGATCCCTGATTAGCTGATCAGTGATCGATAGCGGGGCACTGACCTCCAGCGTGGCGGACACCGGCAGCACGGTGGTCCCCAGCAGCAGGTCCGCGATGGCCAGGTTGATGATGAAGTAGTTGGTGGGGGTCCGCAGGTGTCGGTTACAAACCACCGACAGGATCACCAGGATGTTCCCCGCGATGGCGAACCCGATGAAGGAGGCCAGCACCATGCCCACCGGCACCGCCCGGCTCAGCTCCAGCGGGGCGGCGCGGCTGAGGTTGCCGGTGGAGTCCCCGGACGAGCCGTTGGTCCACAGACCCATGGAGCCGCGCCGACACGGGGCTCCGGTAGCAGCAGGTGGAGGTTCGGCTCGGGGCTCCGGTAGCAGCAGGTGGAGGTTCGGCTCGGGGCTCCGGTAGCAGCAGGTGGAGGTTCGGCTCGCTGCAGAGGAGGTGGAGCTCCTCTGCGGGTCAGAGAGCCGCGAGCCTTTTATGGTCCAAGAGCTTCATGTGGGAAAGTTGAGAGACCGAGGTGCTGTCTGTCTGTCTGTCTGTCTGTCTGTCTTTATCTGTCTGTCTGTCTGTCTGTCTGTGTCTTCATCTTTTTCTAAGTACAGTGGCCCCAAGGTACAAAAAGCAACATCATTAAATATTTTATATATATATATATATATTAAGACTCTTTAAAGGTCCTTCAATGCACTTTTATTGTAATTCACTTTGTCTCATTCGTGGCTGTTGGTCAACACGCTTCAGTTCCTTTGTCATGAGACGGACTCGTGGATCCACCAGAGTCCCCAACAGAGACTCTGTCTCCTCCTGTTCCAGCTAATGATGTTCTTACTGTGTCTTTATTGGAGCGATGAAAGACGTTTAAGGAATAGAACATTGATGAAGTGAAATGAGTGGTGGGTCCTGTGATGTTTACAGCTCTCAGAAACATCATTGTTGTCTTGTTTTGTTCTTTTCTAAGTCCTGAAGATGGACAATACTTTCAATTCCTATGACAGAAATTATTTAATTATTGCGAGTAGTAAGCCAAGCGCACGGCCACCATCGATAGAACCTCCATCGATAGAACCGCCATGACATAGAACCTCCATCAGATAGAACCTCCATGACATAGAACCTCCATCAGATAGAACCTCCATGACATAGAACCTCCATCAGATAGAACCGCCATGACATAGAACCTCCATCAGATAGAACCGCCATGACATAGAACCTCCATTGATAGAACCACCATGACATAGAACCACCATTGATAGAACCACCATGACATAGAACCACCATTGATAGAACCACCATGACATAGAACCACCATTGACAGAACCTCCATCAGATAGAACCTCCATGACATAAAACCACCATTGACAGAACCTCCATCAGATAGAACCTCCATGACATAAATAAAGCAACCATTGACTTCCACACACAAAGACGTGACTCTCCAGGTCGTGACTCCACCTGTTGTTCTGGAGGTGAATCGCTCTGCAACACACGCAGGACTTTAACAGAGACTAGTTTCTGTTGTCTGAGGAAAAGCTGCTTCTGGTTCCTCTGGTTTTTTCGCAGGTTCTAAAAACGGATGAATGTTAAAATGTCAAACGGACGTCCATGTTAGACGCTGAGAATCTGAATTATTTACTGCCGGGGCTAAAAGCGTCTGTACATTCCCGAGGTCACTAGAGGTCACTATCTGCCTCTTCACATGGCTCTCATTAACTATTTCAGATTTTGGAACATCTCATTTTCTCCTGGACTATTAAACAATGAGAAGATCATTAAAACCCTTTAATGCAGAAAGTATCTTTAACCAGAAGAGTTTTTAGGTTTCCTTCTCCGGTCCATGAAGACTTCTGGAGAGAGGCAGACGCTGGAGGAGGAGGAAGAGGAAGAGGAAGTGGGAGAGGAGGAAGAGGAGCAGGGAGAGGAAGAGGAGGAAGAGAAGAAATCACAGGGAGCAGGTGGTGATGACATGTAACATGTTCAGATATGGGCAGCGTCATCTGTCAGACGTGTAACATGTTCATGTGTGTTGCTGCTCCACTTGAACACAGGAAAAGAGACGTTCAGAATTAATGGCCCTAAAATAAGAGTTTGACTTTAATATAAAGAAAATATTCAGACTGTGTTTGTGAATCTATTATTTCTACATAAACTCGCCCTTCATCTGTCTCCTCTTTCCTTCTGTCACAGAGACAAACTATTTCATGAAACCAGATGTTCAGTTCTTCACCAAATTCTTTGTTTCTTCCTCGGAGGTGAATGTGGGGTTAAAACAGCGCTGAGTCTCTTTGTATCTGGCTCGCTCTTCGATGTTTACACATCTGCTTTTAACAGATCCTGGATCAGGAGCTTTTATGTGAAGTGGTTGAAAAAAGGCAGCTGTAAAAAGTCTGCTCTCAGTAATCTGAGCTTTAAAGTGCTTCTGACACGAGTCTGTATATCGATAGATCTTATATATATATATTTAATTATACTGCACATGTTGAAATTCATTAGTCGTGATTAATGAACGTTGTTGTTAATGTTTGTTTATTTCAGAAGACTAAATCTTACATTACTGAGTATTCACTTTAGAAATCTTGTGTTTTAGACTGTTGTTTAATTGTTGTTACTCCACATGTGATCTTATTGGAGGTGGAACATGTTGAACATGTTGAACATGTTGAACATGTTGAACTAGCGACTCTTCCTGTCGTCCTCGTGCACTTTGCTCTCAGCTCTCATCATCTAACGGCTGCGTCTGAAGTGCCGACAATCTCCCCACATTCAGCAGGACGTTTTCAAACCAGGTCTTTTAGGGACACGGTGGTGGTCCTCTGCAGACGGTGGCGGTCCTCTGCAGACGGACGGTGGTCCTCTGCAGACGGTGGTGGTCCTCTGCAGACGGTGGCGGTCCTCTGCAGACGGTGGCGGTCCTCTGCAGACGGTGGTGGTCCTCTGCAGACGTTGGTGGTCCTCTGCAGACGTTGGTGGTCCTCTGCAGACTGTGGTGGTCCTCTGCAGACTGTGGTGGTCCTCTGCAGACTGTGGTGGTCCTCTGCAGACGGTGGTGGTCCTCTGCAGACGGTGGTGGTCCTCTGCAGACGGTGGTGGTCCTCTGCAGACTGTGGTGGTCCTCTGCAGACTGTGGTGGTCCTCTGCAGACGTTGGTGGTCCTCTGCAGACTGTGGTGGTCCTCTGCAGACGTTGGTGGTCCTCTGCAGACTGTGGTGGTCCTCTGCAGACTGTGGTGGTCCTCTGCAGACGGTGGTGGTCCTCTGCAGACTGTGGTGGTCCTCTGCAGACTGTGGTGGTCCTCTGCAGACTGTGGTGGTCCTCTGCAGACTGTGGTGGTCCTCTGCAGACTGTGGTGGTCCTCTGCAGACGGTGGTGGTCCTCTGCAGACTCATCCCAACAACTGGGACGGTGAAACACTGGCAATGGCTGCTGGGTTTGAGTTGCTTCGCGCCAATTGGACAGCAAACTGGAGAAGGAGTCAAAGTCTGCAGCGCACTTTGACTCGTCGATGAAACGCCATCTCGTGGGCTTCTATGGCTCATGAGAGGATGGATTTTATGTTCAAATAATCAACCGATTTCAGGTTAAATATTGAACCAAATGTTGTGTAATTTATCACATTTAGTACGTGTGGCTGTTGCTATGCGTTTGTTAGCCTAGCACCAAAAGTCTGTTGATGATTAGCGAGGAGATCAACATTGATTTGTGCGTCGTTTGAAAACATCACAGGTTTCCTGCTAGATGTCGCACCTCCTCATTCATCCACATCGCCCATGACGTCCACTATCGATGAATGAAGCTATCGTTACCGAACCGAACCGCTTCGTTTCATCTACCGTGTTATTATTAAGGATGAAGACGGCTGCATATCGTGTACTTTTCCTCTCTCGCTCATCTTGACTGGAAATGTCCTGATATTGAACGTGTGTGCGTAACCTTTACTATGTCTTGACGTGTTAGTTGCTAGTAAACTAACGTTAACTAGGTGATCTGACACCACCGCACCTCACTGGTCAGATGTTGAGATGGAAGTAGCCTAGCAGCTAGCTTAGCATAGCATGCCGCTCGCCCCCCTTCTGTTAGACCAAACGTTCCAATAAATCGATCAACAAACACTCAGTAGATACTTAATAGCAGATTGATGTGGAGGATATAAATATCTGTATAACAATTACTCAGATACGATGTGATAAACAGTTAAAACATAAATCATTTTTTCTGGTTTAGTAAGTCAAAGCTGTTTGTCCCTGCAGGGCTGCCGTACAGGCAGGTGTGTGTCTGTGTGTGTCTGTGTGTGTGTTGTTAATGTAATAGACGGGTTTCATTTGGCTTTGTGCTCCAACGTAAAAAAAGAAAAAGACTTGTTTTAGCAGAGGGCCTTCGGTTCTTTATTAGTGTGGTCTGCTGCCTTCATGTACCAGCGGTTCCTCTCGGGTTCCTCTCAGTTCTCCGGTGGATTACCTCCGTGTTTGTGTTAGCGTCGTCTCTACAGTACCACAGAAGAAGAACTCCAGGTTCCAGACTTCAGTGTTTATGACCAAACCGCTCACAGCTCCAGACGCACTCTAGCGTTTCCATTACAGCAGCTGAAGAAGAAGCTTGGAAGCCTCCAGACCAAACATCTGGCTGAAGGACATGTGATGAGCTCACCCAACCACAGCCACTGCAAAGATTACCTCCTGACCGTCTCTCCTAACAGCTTCTGCTTGACCTCCACTGGGTCAAGGAAAGAGGAGAAGGACAATTTCTTAGGAGTTAGGAGACGACAACTGAGGTGATTAGAGAATCCAAGTCCACTTCAACATCAATGAAACTACGAGCTTGAAGGAGCAAACGGTAGCTAACAGAAGCTAGCAGGCGGTACAGCGGGCCCAATCAATGCTAAAGGTAGCTAACAAAGCTCATAGTAGCTAGCTGATACCAAGGGAAGCTAACAGGAGCTACTACACCTCTGCCACTAGCTAGCTAGCTAGCTACAGACTCAGCGGTGTGGTCCAGGTGTAACGTCGGCGTACCTGAGGTGTTACCACAGAAACCACATGAACACATTCACTCTGCGGTGAGGTTGTGGTGGTTAACAGAAGGGGGGGGACTATTTGTACGTTTATTATCTGTGTGTAACCAGGGTTTGAAAATATGTTTCTGTTCATATGTGAATTAAATTGTCACATTTTCCCTGTTTAACCAGAGAATGAGTTAATCTTTTCCTTAATAGGCTTTAATCTTTGTTTCCGTTGACTGTTTATGTAGGAATGAGCTAAAATACTATAATCAATAAAACTTGACTTTAAATGTTCAACTATGAACTATGTTCAACAACTGCAGTTTCAGGACAGATAAGAACTTTGAACATTTGATATCCTGGTGAGTTGAGTGAAGTTCAATGTTTTTACTGTTAGCCGTGTTAGCAAGAATGCTTAAGGATATTTTGTATTTCGTAAAGTTGTCTATTGTATTAAAACCAGTCAGGAAGGGAACTAGAAAGGGGTACAAAGGTGCATCTATGAATGCGTAATGGTTATAATTGAAGGCCCTGACTTGCTGATGGTTAGTTAACGTTGTAGCCGTGCGGCTAGCAGCCTGGTTGGATTGGTATTGAATTGTTGTCCTGCTCGTGTACACAGGCTGTGTTTTTTGGATACCGTCATCGGCGGAACGAGGAGTAGCGTCCATCCGTCCTGTCTGCCACCACCCACCACGTCTTCATCCATCTGCCAACAGCAGAACCCTCATATCCAGCGTCCATTTCCCTGGACATCTTAGGACAATACTCCTTCCTGAGATCTCAGATTTTTTTTAAATGTTTCACATTACCTGCTGGGACACTTTTTGATGTGTGGAATCGTGCAATTGTTGAAGAGATGATTGTGTTCTAATTAAAGCTGTTGTATTAAGCGTAACTCAGGGTGGACATTTCTGGTCTGTACAGAGGTCAGACAAGCAAAAGTCTCCTCATCGAACTTGGATTGAATTAGAATATTCCCCTCTGTCCCGTCTCTCCACCAGTTTGTTCATCAGACCATCACCTTCGCCCCCCTCGAGCTATTGAACACCAGAAGTTAATAGCATTATGCTAAGGAGGCCTCTCTCACAGTAAGTGGAACAAGTGGGCCTGAAGCTGTTCAGCAAGACGCTAAATATGTGAGGCTGAAAGGCTGAGAACACGTGTGTCTGCATTCGACTCCTCTTTTGTTCATAAACATGTAGATCTGTTAGAAGAGAACCAATCGATCAATACACCAACAGGGCCACAGACGGGAAGCGGTGAGTCGTTGTGGCCTCCCTCCGGTTGGGGGAGCTAGACGGAGACGGGGACAGCTGTTGTCATAGCAACGGCCATTAAGACGACATTACTAGGATCCAATGTGTCACTTCTTCTGCTTTGTCTTTTCCTCCTCTAGCTGTTCCCTTTTCTTCCCTCGTTTCCTTCCCTTCTGTCCTGGCCTCGTCTCCTCATTGCCTCGTCTCCTTTCTTACTGTCTCCTCCTCTCACTTTTCATCTCCTCTCTCCTCGTCTCCTGGTCTCCTCTTTCCTCTGTCCTTCTCTTCTCTCCTTTCTCCTCCCCTCGTCTCCTCTATCCTCTCTTCTCCATTCTAGTCTCCTCTCTCCTCACTAATAACGTTGAAGTGTTTCCAAACATTCAGAGGTCAGAGGTCAGATGTTCTTGGACTCTCTCATCATTCCTCTCTAATCACATTCCTGCTGCTGGAAGTATAAATACATAGAATATATTAGTACCACATATTTCTCTGAGGTCATCAGAGCCGTCGCCTCGTCTTCAACGCGTTGCACAAACTTTATTCCGGACAACATCTGTAGGAGAAGTGAAACCAAGTGTCTCTTTTCTATTAATACCGGGATGGAAACAGGAAGTGACATCAGCGACCTCGTCCGTCCGTCTGCCGTCTGTCAGCGGGATATTTGATGACATGCGGCCTCTTGTCTTCTCACGTGAGCTCCTCACAGGGGTGGACAGAATAATAGAAACACATTAAAGGCTCTTTAGGAAGAGTGGCTGTTGCATCTCTGACTGTCTGATTATCTTGAGCGTTGTGGATATTTATAAGTCATTGATTACATCAATATAGATGAGGTCATAACATCCAGATGAGTCTGATTAGCGTGTGGATGGAGGTTAACGGTGTCCTGCATTGCGTTCAGGGGACATGTGAGGTCACAGCAGCAGCTGGTGGCCGTCAGAAGTTATATAGAGTTATATATATATATATATATATATATATATATGTATATAGAACTTTTTTGACTTTGTTCTGTGTGTTTGCAGACATTTGGAGGTCAGAGAGCGACAGGAGGATGAACCACTAAAAGGAGGAGGGAATAATTAAGGGACCCTTTGTATTTAAATCCATTACACAAGCATTACAAATAATGTATGTATATAGTAAATGAAAATATACATAATGAGGATTCTTGAGCAGAAGCAAAAACTCTCAGGATAAATTTTGTAATTATTTTTAGTAAAAACACTGTCGTGTCGTCGTTATTTCCCTGATGTTTGGCTCAATTTCATTAAGCAGAAAAGTTTGACATTTCTTTATTCTTCATTCTATAAGTGTTTTTTATTCTTTATTTAATGCTGTATTGTCATATTTATATAAAACTTTCTTTTCTAACTAATGGAACTCATTTGTAAATGGTTTTAAACCCAGTTTGGAGCTGCGTGTGTTTCTTGCAGTGTGAAGTGTGCGAGCAGGAAGTTGCCGTCTTCATGTGACCACATGCTGTTTGTGGTTAAACAGAGAGCCGCGTGGAAGCGTCTTCTCGTCCTGCTCGTGTGTGTTGTTTCTTACAGTGTGCGCTGGGACGGGCTGACTGTGTGTGTGTGTGTGTGTGTGTGTGTGTGTGTGTGTATAAATGTCACAGTGTGATGAAACCTTCACTCGTTGACTTCATGATGAAGATCCTTCTGCTCCTCGCTCTCCTCACAGGTGAACATACTCACTTATTTACTGATTTTAAAGGTGATCGCACATGTTAGCAGAAGAAGAAAAACTATTTTTATCATCGTGTTCTCGACGCTTCTTCACAGCAGAGATTTGTAAAGAAATAATGTTGTTTGCTGGTTTTGGACCTTTTTCAATAAAAGCAAACTCATTTTTAATATTAGTTATATTTAATATTATATGATGTAATTCATAAATGTCAGGTTCCAACAAGCTGAAGGAAATATTTCATGTTTTGCCAAAATTCACTTTCATTTAAACCAAATGTTTTCTTACGTTCCGGTTTGTTACATTCAATATTTTACACGTTACTGTCACAACAAGTCGTCCATGTCAGGCACCAAAATAGTTTATTTAACCAAAAGGCCGAAGGGCCAACCGGGGACGGGGACGGGGACAGGGACGGGGACGGGACGGGGACAGCACACATTCCACGTAACAACGTTCAATGACTTGAGAAGGGACAAAAGACACACGGCGTAAACACGCTGGCAAGCTGCAGGTGATTGGACACAGGTGGAAACAATCAGGGACACGGCAGACAGGACGCTAAACCAGGGACACAAGAGGCAGGAAACTACAAAATAAAACAGGAAACAAACCCACACTGTGACCGTCACATTGTTTTTTACGTTATGTTGTGTTATGTTGTGTTACGTACCTCACAAATACTCTGTTACCTTACTTAAGTGGACATTTGGGGTATTGAGTATTTATTTTGACTTACATTTTAAAAATGACCTCATTACTTGTCATCGTTCAAACACGCACACAAAAACAAGCTGTGCAGATGAACGGCGCCATCCGGACGGCGTGAATCAGATTGTGGTTGGATGAGAAGTAGAAACATCCAACATTCAGACTCCTGTTGGATCAGAACGACACCCGCTGATCTCAGTTGGTATTTAGCGGCATGCAGATTAAACCAGTGTCCTCATGGCCGTGCGTTTGTCCTGAATGGTTTTTTGTAACTTTGTTGAGAATCTATCATGTCTGCCTCATCAGAGGGACAACGTGTGTCCGTCCTCCCACTCGTGTCATTTAGCATCACTGCAAAATGGCTTCTGGTTTGATCTCTTTGTCGTATCATGCGGGTTGATGCGTCTCTCTGAATGTCGCCATGTTTCCATCATCAGAACGCAGGTCACGTGATCTGAAGGCACCTTCGATCACGTTGTAACGACCGACATGTTCCGTGAGCGAGGTCACGCGTCAGCAGTTTGTCCTCAATGGACTTTTGTTTTGCTCTCACATTACTTTTATACTTTAAGTAAAAGCTTGAGTTGATACTTAACTTCTACAGAAGTCGTTTTACACTTGAGTATCTATATTTATACTTGAGTAATGTGAAGACTTTTGACACCTGTGTTTACATTGTGTTGTGTCACAAAACGTGAGCTTACTTTGCGTTACGTTGTGTCGTGTAAACCTCACACAGCTCGTTATTGTCCCACAGGCAGTGAAGGCAGCTCTGTAGTTGTGGGTGTCCTCGGCGGAGACGTCACTCTGGCGTGTGCATACGACTCCGGTCGCTACGGGCGGCTGTCGGTGTGCTGGGGTCGAGGGTCGATACCGGCCTCGGGCTGCGGAGACCAGCTCGTCTCCACCGATGGACACGAGGCGGCCGGACCGTCCGGCAGGCATCGGCTGCTCGGGCGACTGGAGGACGGAGACGTCTCCATGACGATCCTGAACGTCTCACGGGCGGACGCCGGGCGCTACGGGTGCAGAGTGGACATACCCGGCTGGTTCAACGACGACAAGCATCACTTTGACGTGGACGTTGAGGAAGGTGAGAAGCTACAGATGATGATGAAGATCTACAGGTTGTAATCTGATGGTCTGATGCTTCAGCTCCACAGACAACGACGTCGATGACGTCAACAGGAGAGACGACTACTACGAGCCGAGACAGCACAGGTACAACGCAGAGTACTACAGGTACAACGCAGAGTACTACAGGTACAACGCATTCAACAGGTACAACGCAGAGTACAACAGGTACAACGCATACAACAGGTACAACGCAGAGTACAACAGGTACAACGCAGAGTACTACAGGTACAACGCATTCAACAGGTACAACGCAGAGTACAACAAGTACAACGCATTCAACAGGTACAACGCAGAGTACAACAAGTACAACGCATTCAACAGGTACAACGCAGAGTACAACAGGTACAACGCATACAACAGGTACAACACAGAGTACTACAGGTACAACACAGAGTACTACAGGTACAACGCAGATTACTACAGGTACAACACAGAGTACAACAGGTACAACACAAACTAGCTCTATCGCCCACTGACGCTAATGCTACTCACTAAATGTCCTAAGTGTTATAAAATGTTTTGGTGACTTAATACGACATAAACTATTATGAATAAATGTGAAGCAGAGTTCATGTTTTGCTAACCATTAGCATTAGCAGTAGCTATGTACATGCTAACAATAAGCCTACGTGGTTCACAGGCGAATTAAAACATCATATTTCTGAATTCCACTAAGCATTCTGAAAATTAAAACTGTACCTTTCAGCTTTTGTTCGTTTTTAAAGTCAAGATGAAACTAATTATTTTGAGGAATGTAAAAAAAAGGTTGTTCCATGTAAAAACCTGAACTTCATCATGACATTACGCTTTCGTTTCCTCGTCCTTCAGGTCATGTGACCTCAACCCAGCGCCTCCCAACTTCCTCCTCCAGCGGCGCCGAGGTGAGAGAAGAAGACAATCAGTAACCATGGTGACGCGTTGTGGTCACAGATGCCAGATATGATCTGATTCTTAATATATGGAATGCCGTTTTAGTACAAATTAAATAAATACGTAAATACATGAAATATGCATTTGAAATACATCATGAAATAAATAAATGAGGCAATAAATACATAAATATTAAATAAATGTAATGATTTCATGGTACTTTTATTTCATAATGCCACTTTTCATTTCCAGAGTCTTTTATTTCATAATGCCGTTTTACATTTCTAGAGACTTATTTCATAATGCCGTTTTTCATTTCTAAAGACTTATTTCATAATGCCGTTTTACATTTTCATAATGCCGTTTTTCATTTCTAGAGACTTATTTCATAATGCCGTTTTACATTTCACTTTCTTATATGCAAATCAGGGGGCGTGGCTACATCTAACATTCAGAACAGACAGAGCCGTGTGCAAAAGAAGGCTGGCTAAGGGACGTGAGATTGGCGCTGCTACTACAAGCACAGGTGCTGGACGCCCGCCTCTGGATATTGGATTTCTCGGGTTGATAGACCGGACAACACAAAGTTTGTCGCCAGGAATATCCAGAGGCGGGCGTCCAGCACCTGTGCTTGTAGTACCAGCGCTAATGTTGACTTCTTCAACTTGGACCTCTTCCACACGCACGCGGTGCTCAATCAGTCTTAAACTATTTAAAACGTCGTCGTGTATGTGTACATCTTGAAGAGCACTTATCCGCCCTAGTATTTCCAAAAAGCCCTCAATATGTGTCGAAATCGTATCTGCAGAAAACCCATGTTGATCGATTTGATCTGCTAATGCTAGCATGCTACCTCGGAGCCCACCGGTCCCTTAGCCAGCCTTCTTTTGCACACGGCTCTGTTGTCTGTTCTGAATGTTAGATGTAGCCACGCCCCCTGATTTGCATATAAGAACGTGAAATGTAAAACGGCATTATGAAATAAGTCTCTAGAAATGAAAAACGGTATTATGAAATAAAAGTACCATGAAATAATTAAATGTATTTAATATGTATGTATTTATTGCCTCATTTATTTATTTCATGATGTATTTCAAATGCATATTTCATGTATTTACGTATTTATTCATTTATTTAATTTGGACTAAAACGGCATTCCATATTAATAACACAAACACTACTGTGCTGTCTGTCAGAAGTACCAGAATGTTCTCATACATCAGGTCACAGGAGGGTCAAAGGTCCATGACCTAGGAATGATAAAGATCACTAGCAAACCCAAAGGTCACAATGTATTCATCATAACAAGCACCCACTTTTATTTAGAAAAGACTGCATTCCTGTGTGTGTGTGTGTGTGTGTGTGTGTGTGTGTGTGTGTGTGGTGTGTGTGTGTGTGTGTGTGTGTGTGTGTGGTGTGTGTGTGTGTGTGTGTGTGTGTGGTGTGTGTGTGTGTGTGTGTGTGTGTGTGCGTGTGTGCGTATGTGTGCGTGTGTGTGTGTGTGTGTGTGTGTGTGTGCGTATGTGTGTGTGTGTGTGTGTGTGTGTGTGTGTGTGTGTGTGTGTGTGTGTGCGTGTGTGTGCGTGTGTGTGTGTGTGTGTGTGTGTGTGTGTGTGTGTGTGTGTGTGTGTGTGTGTGTGTCTGTGTGTGTCTCAGGGCAGCAGCAGTGTCAGTGTGGTTCTGGTGTGCGTTCTGCTCGGGTTGGCGTCTCTGGTTGCAGCGGCCGTCTTCGTCATCGGTGAGAACTTCCCGAGCGTCACATGACAGGAAGCAGGAAGTAGCGTCTGTTTAGTACCAGAAAGTATCCGATCCTCTTTATTCATATGAAGAGGTTTGATGTGTTCTGTCGTACCGGAGCTTCTACGCTGATGTTGGATTAACAGGTGGACACATTGGAACGGTTTGGGAAATAAAGACACACTACAATAAGAAAAAGACATTGAATATAACTACACTACACATACGGTGGTCATATTTACAGAAAGGTGGTAGTATGTTCTCAACAAAGGAGGTCAAATGTCGTACCTGCGTGGTGAACGCAGGGCAGAGTTAGATGGTGATAAAGCACATTGGATGAAGTTACAAACAGGAAGTGAGGACAACAGACTCCGGTTTCTGAGCCCATGTGTGTGTTTGTGTCTGCAGCTCTCAGGAGGACCCGACCTGGCAAAATGTGAGTTCTGGGTCATGTGACCCGCACCCCTAAACCTCAACGTCCATGTCACACTTTATTTAGTTTCTTTAGTCTCACGTCACATTTTTCTCTCTGGTCTTTATTTTTCTTTTATTCAAATCTGCTCCTCTTTGAAAATAGAACATCAGGACTAGAAGAAGAACTCAAACAGGACTTTAATGTCTTAATAATAACAGAAAAGGTCTTAATAGGTTATTAATGTTTTAATAACATTATATTATCTTAATAATAACACTAATTAAACAAGCTCAGAATGTATTTTTTCTACAGAATCAGATTTTAAATATGACATTTTGAATAAAGGGCTGTTGAGTCCTTGCGGTTCAGCTCGGGGTCCATTAGCTGATCTGAGATCTGCTCTCGGTGGCTCTTCTGTCACCACAAACAGAAACTCTGAGGTTTGACATTCGCTGAGATGAAGACGACGATGACGGGACGGGAAATGTCACAATGTGAACCGCAGGTCCCCTCAAGGCCTTGAAGGTCAAAGTCAAAGAGGGATTTTTGAGAAGATTAAGTCCATATAGTCCCTCAAGCTGTTGTCTTCATCATGTGACCAGTTAGTGACATCACGGCAGGAAACAGGAAGAACCCGTCGGCCCGTTTTTTAAACGTCTTTCAATAATGTATTTGTGGTGGTTTTAGTCCAAAGTGCTTCGATTCAATTCTAATAAATAGTGTTCCTCTGGGCTTCAAACTTTGCCTACACCGCTATGAATTGTGGGTAATTCCCTGCAGAAATGCCGACTCACAAAAAGTGATTTCATGACCGTCGGACAGAATTGAAGTGATGGATTCTGTTTCAGCTCTCGGCCGCTGGTCTTCTCCTCGGTGGCTTTCAGGTCTCCTTCGTCCAGAGAGCCTGCAGTGGAGAACGTCTACCAGATGGAGGCCGACGGAGGCGAGTACGAGTACTGCCCCTGACCCACCAAGCTCCGCCCCCTGGAGCATCACTTTGTAGCTTCTACCCATGATGCAGCATTCTGCACAGACTGTTCGACTTGGAGCTCTTCAGAGTAGCACCCAAAGACTGAGGTGTGACATTCAGGATGGCCTCCATGGTCCTTCTCCTCCCCCTTTACTTCCCCTTTGCGCGGGTGCTGCTTCCACTGCTGCCTCCTCCTCTGATCTGGAATATGCAGCTTCCACAATTTATAGAGATGCTTCTCTTGCGGCCGGATCATCTTTAATGATGGCAGTGGCGTCTAGTTTTTAACTAGTTTTAGAGCTAATGTTAACCATATTTGGGGGAGATGAAAAGTGAGTTGAGGTCCTGTGTATTAAAATAGTATCATATTCACATTTTTGCCCCGCTAACATTTGAGAAGATGCAAATTACCAGACAAAAATATATTTTATCTCAATATAGTCTAAATGTATTAAAACTGGATAGGTTTTAGAGAATCAAATGATATAGTACTTCATGAATTTATATAAACTAGTCTATACAGATTCATATACTAAAATATTCATGTCATTGACCCATATTCATCTTTATATATATATGAAAGTGTGTGTGTATCCATACATCTATAAAATGTGGCAGAAATGTAATTAAAACAAACCACAATTCCTTATTCAGCCTAGTGTTTTATTTTGAAAGGGCGGTTGCCGGTAACTCCGGTCCGCTGGGGGCGGTGCCGTTTTCTGCCCTCAGACAAAGCGAAGAAGAAGAAGAACCCCAAACACGTGTCGCTTTGCTGGTGCGTGAGAGACGAGCAGCCCTCCGGTACACGCGCCACGCAGCGGCCACCGATCAGCTCGCGTTACTCACAAGAAGGATGGCGAAGACCAAGAAGGAGGCCGCGGACGCCAACGAGGCCGCGGTGGCCGACGGGAACGAGAAGTCGTACCACGAGCTGATCGCCCACGTGAACCCGATCGCGCGGCCGCTGGCATCCAGGAAGCTCAGCAAGAAGCTCTACAAGTGCGTCAAAAAGGGTACGAAGCGCGCGCGCTGCAGGAGGAACAGATCGATCCGCGTGATCTGGTTCCAACTGTTGTTGTTCTCATTGATTCGGCACGAGGCGCGCGGTGGAAATGTGCTCCAGGGGCGGGGACAAGGCCGTAGTCTCGTGGCTGCCCGCCCGCGCGCGTTTATTCCATCGATCCGTGATCAAGTACCACCGGACTGCGCTTTACAACCACACGTTTTACGGCTCTCGGCCTGTGAAAAGGAGCGTGATGTAAATGTTCTCAGGCGATTCAGTCCCTTTGTTGGAGGAAGACGAAATCTAACATCCGGTTTCCTCCTTTAGAAATAAGAGCGTGAGATTATTTCACAACAAAACCCATTTCTTCTTCTTCCAGCTTCCAAAGTGAAGAACATCCGCCGAGGGGTGAAGGAGGTCCAGAAGTTCATCAACAAGGGGGAGAAAGGGTGAGTCGGCCAATCAGTGACCTCGTCCAGGTACCATGTGATTAGACGGCAGAAGAAGAACGTGCGTTTTGTCTCCGCAGCATCGTGGTGATGGCCGGCGACACGCTGCCCATAGACGTCTACTGCCACCTGCCCGTCATGTGTGAGGACCGGAGCCTCCCGTACGCCTACATCCCCTCCAAAGGGGTGAGTGGGGAGCGACGAGTCGCATATTACCATGGTTACAGATGGTTGATATCTGCTCCCTGTGGCGGCCATGTTTGATCTGTCACTGAAGTCATGTGACCCTGGTTTCAGGATCTGGGTTCTTCTGCCGGCTCCAAGAGGCCGACCTGCGTGATCCTCATCAAACCCCACGAGGACTACCAGGACGCCTACGACGAGTGCGTCGCCGAGGTTACCGGCCTGCCCAAACCGCTGTGAGACGCCGGCCAGTCGGTGAGGTCACTGAGGTCGTTGACCCTAACGTGTTTGATTGACACGATGGTGGAAAGTCCTCATCAGAGTTTAATCTCTCCGATTGGCCCTGAACGCATCATGTGAGACGAGCTTCAGCCAGAAATTTAGTTTTTAAATTTCAAATTTGTCAAACAAGTTGTTAACGTCTCGTTCTAAATCCCTCCACGAATAAAAAAAAGTTTTACCAGATTCTGTAAAAGTTTTATAGATTCAGTTTGTTTTCACTAACTTATTCTGCTGTTAAGTCATTTCATTATATTACTCAAAACAAAAGGCTGCATGCTGTTCAGAGGTTTAATGAATACATAAATATTCAGCACATTGATCTTTTTCTTATTTAGTTTCAAGTTAAAACACTTACTAAGCTCCGCCCCCCTTCCTACATTTCCGATTCTCCACCTGATCAATAAACCAGACTGAGGCCTCTCCCAGGCGTCGTGCTAAGTTAACTGCTGCTGTTCCTTCTGCAGGATGAAACGTCGTCGTTCTGTTGGACCAATGGGAACGATGGATGCAAACTGTAAATACGTCAGACTGTAAATGAACAGTTTGATCATTCTGCAGAAAATGTTTCTTTCTCTTTCAAATAATCCTGTTTTTTTATTTCTGTTAATGTGTTTAGTTTTTAATTAAAATGATAGTAAAGTGCTTCTGGTGTCTGGCTGATTATTGACTTGGTTCAAACCGCTGGTTAATCAGGAAACATTTATTGCCAAAATATGTCAAACATACAAGGAATTTGTCTTGGCGGTTGGTGCGTGACAGTAGACAGTGTAACAACAAGACAGCAGTGCACACGTGATACAATGAAATGCTAATGCAATGGGTTAGTAGAATAAGGCTATGGGTTAGTAGAATAAGACTATGGGTTAGTAGAATAAGGCTATGGGTTAGTCTACTTAGGCAGTTAATGGCTGAGATTTCCTTTGTTAGAAGAAACCCACCCGCAACCCTTCTGAAGAAAAACAACTACAGTCTGTCTCTCTTCCCTTTCTGTCCAAAACCCTTGAACGTGTGATCTTTAACCAACTGTCCTCCTTTCTCCACCGTAACAACCTCCTTGACCCCCAGTCAGACTTCAAGCCTGACAGGTGGCTGCTGGCCAGCTTCCATCCAGGACCTGGTCCAACCCGACCTCTGACCTCTCCGCTCTGCATGTGATAAACTGCTTGTTCCTCCTCACTGAGAGCAAAACACTGGACTAGATCTCCACTCTTTGCTGTCCTGCTCCTAAATGGTGGAAGGAGGTCTCTGAAGACATCAGGACCACAGAGAGCCTTCACATCTTCAGACTAAAGACACACCTCTTCAGACTCTACCTCCACTAACACACTAACTAACTGTAGCACTTACACTGGACTTATGATGGTTCTTATCTACAGCAAGTTGTACATCTGGCTTATGTGATGAAATTGCACATTCTTGTTCTTATGAGTTTGTTTCCTTGTGGTTAAATGTTCTTATTGTAAGTCGCTTTGGATAAAAGCGTCAGATAAATGACATGTGATGTTGATGTAATTTGAATGAGAGCAGCATGAATACCTCCCCGCGGGCAGAAAGAATTTTGTGGGATGTTACCAGACACACACACACACACACTAAGGCACAGACACACACATATAGACACTTTCTCAGATCTTAACACAAATGTGAAAATGAAAAAAACTGTCAAACTGTCAAAGTGTGACTTTGTTGTGCTTTTATTTTGATAGGGTGTTACCCCGTCTGTCAAATAATGCATCGTGTGATGTCATGTGATGTTTTTTAATGAGATGTAGACTGACATCTGTGATCAAACACAGAGACATATAGTTTGTGTGTGTGTGTGTGTGTGTGTGTGTGTGTGTGTACCAACGTGATCTCCAAAACCTGTTTGTAAACATGGATACGAAAATCTTGAACATACAAATTCGTACCAATACATATGAACTGGCGGTGGTTAGCCACGCCCCCTGAGGGAACAACATGTCGGATTCTTGAGTGAACGTCTCTCTGCCATGTTGGATGTTTTGAGGGGGTTAGGGTTAGTATTCTATTCTTACAAGTTAACATTGATTACTCGTTAAAAATGCAACGGTAACACGTTTATTTTACATGGTTAGACTTCACTAAGTGTGTTTACGGGGCGCAGGTCCCCGTTCACTTTGAACAGGGTGACGTCATCAGTTGCCGTCCGTATTTATTTCGTATGTATCACTACGAATTTGTATGTTCAAGATTTTCGTATACATTTTTACGAACAGGTTTTGGAGATCAGGCTGGTGTACACGTGTGATCAGATTGATCATCACTTATCACGTGATGACATCACTGACATCAGTGACCTTGTCATGATGCCATCACAGGGTCGTGTGATGTCCACTGGTCATGTTACCCGGTGGAGGTTTACGCTTAACACGTTGATTGTTACACTAAACGCTGAGAACAAAATATTTAACTCATAAATTCACAATTTTGTCAATAAAAAGTCAAGTAGTTAATACAACTATTATCCTATTAAAGGGAGCGTGAATATCCTAATGTAGATTAAAATGTTTTATAAAAGACATCCAGATCATTAATATGGGATCAATAACTATCATCCGTATAATATCACTGTAATATCTGTCAGCACCATTAGTACGTTTAACATTGTTAGCGTCTTTGCCTTGCAGGTCAGCACTGTTGGCACTATTAGCCTTGAAAGCACTGTTAGCGCTGTTAGCACATTTAGTACCATTAGCCTGTCAGCATTTTTAGCTCTGATAGCACAGTTAGCATATTTAGCCTCTAAATTTCCAACCCTATGAATAGCTATTGTGCTAAAAAGATTAATCCTAAAGAACAAGAGATTCAAAACTTATTAAAACATTATTTAACAAACAAGTTTGGAACAAGTGATTTATTCAGCTCAGCGTCATCCATTGTTTTCATAGTTTGAATCTGCTCTCTACGTTGACGTTGTACAAATACAGCGTTTATACAACGTCTCGTACAAACATTAGAATCTATCGTCTCAACCTTTCAAAAATAAAAACTCAGCAGCAGAGAAACAAAGTGAGAAACTAATTCTATTGTTTTCCCCCTGGTTCTGGTCCGTGACGGTGGACCGGTGGACCCGGTCAGGACCACGGCTGCCGGCCCATGAGGTGTCCGACCGGCTCGGCCAGCAGGCACTGGTTCTGCTGGCCGGAGGTTCTGTTCTTGGCGTCGATGAGGAGCAAAGGACTCTGGGAGTAATGGCCGACGATGGCGCTCACCGAAGGGAAGAACTGGTCAGAGGAGAAGACGGTTTACTGGGGCTGAGTACTTCGTCCACATACTCCTGTGTACTTATACTTAGCTTTAGCTGTTCTTTCAGGGAAATACAAAATGTAGAAGTACACTGTGTAGTATTAGTATTCTTCTCCATTCCAACCCAGTGTGGTACGTTTATTTAAACAGAGTATTTCTAATGTGTGGTATTACTCCCTCTAACAGAGTATTTCTAATGTGTGGTATTACTCCCTCTAACAGAGTATTTCTAATGTGTGGTATTACTCCCTCTAACAGAGTATTTCTAATGTGTGGTATTACTCCCTCTAACAGAGTATTTCTAATGTGTGGTATTACCCCTCTAACAGAGTATTTCTAATGTGTGGTATTACTCCCTCTAGCAGAGTATTTCTAATGTGTGGTATTACTCCCTCTAGCAGAGTATTTCTAATGTGTGGTATTACTCCCTCTAACAGAGTATTTCTAATGTGTGGTATTACTCCCTCTAACAGAGTATTTCTAATGTGTGGTATTACTCCTCTAACAGAGTATTTCTAATGTGTGGCTATTACTCCCTCTAACAGAGTATTTCTAATGTGTGGTATTACCCTCTAACAGAGTATTTCTAATGTGTGGTATTACTCCCTCTAACAGAGTATTTCTAATGTGTGGTATTACTCCCTCTAACAGAGTATTTCTAATGTGTGGTATTACTCCCTCTAACAGAGTATTTCTAATGTGTGGTATTACCCCAGAGTATTTCTAATGTGTGGTATTACTCCCTCTAACAGAGTATTTCTAATGTGTGGTATTACTCCTCTAACAGAGTATTTCTAATGTGTGGTATTACTCCCTCTAGCAGAGTATTTCTAATGTGTGGTATTACTCCCTCTAACAGAGTATTTCTAATGGCTGAAGCGCCTCACAGAGCACGTTGGCTGTGCGTTACGCCGGCCGTCACCGTGGTTACTGTTGCTGGGCTGCGGTTGGTCGGTAGCGTTTTTACCTCCTGGACTTTGAGTCCGGTTCCCAGCAGGAAGTTGTTGTGGTGCTGTCGGATCTGGATGTTGTAGACCTTCTCCTGGTAGAGGACCATGAGGGTGAAGGGCTGGTTGGCCTGCTGTCGGGTGCTGTCCCTCACCAGGTAGGCCCCGTCCTCAATACAACAACAACAACAACACTCAGGACTAATACTGTCAACAAGTACTTCTACACACGGACATGTAAAGGCTTCTTCAACCCAAACTGGTGGTTCCGAGTGAAGCCACAGTAGAACCATGTCAGGTTCCAGAACAGAGGAAAAAGATTCTTAGAGGGGCCATTTCCAAGAAGAAGGCTCTCAAAAAACTTCTTTATGA
Organism: Gasterosteus nipponicus; assembly: GCA_014132575.2. Classification (NCBI taxonomy): domain Eukaryota; kingdom Metazoa; phylum Chordata; class Actinopteri; order Perciformes; family Gasterosteidae; genus Gasterosteus; species Gasterosteus nipponicus. The sequence goes on from BMAF01000003.1 coordinate 31,892,100, forward strand.
ACCACAAAAAAAGAGGTCTGCCATTTTTAACTTCGTGATGTTTTTCATGATCGTATATAAAAGGGTCAAAAACCTCACTGAACTTAAAATGGCCGACTTATGGCCCAAAATCCACATCACGGTATTTAGAACGATTCTGACGGTATCTCGGTATATGACGGTATTGCGCTTTTAAGTAAACACATTAATTCGTTGACCACAAAAAGGGCCGCCGGCTACCCGAACAGCTGTTTGCCGCTCGCTGGCCAACTCGCTCGCTAACTGGCTGGTGTTAGCTCGTTAGCTTCTTGTGGTTGCTAGTGTTGCCACTAGAGGCAAATACCGGCTCGACAGAAGTTGCAATAAATTGTTTTCTAACTTATTACTTATAACTTATAACGTTGGATCTTTCAAAACCAAAAACCCTTCCAACAGATGTTGGTGCATCTCTGGTCTCTTGTGTCGCTCTTTTCTGTGTTTTCATGTAGCAGCAAAGTTACTTCTTGTTGTGAGCTTTACCCAGCATGCAGTTCGGTGGGGTCATTTTTAGAAATGTACAATTATTAGTGTTACAAGTTGTTTATGTGTCACCAGCTGTTGTGTGGTGGTGTTTTACCTGTTAAAGAGTGTTTGTTGTGGGTTATTCATTGTTGTTAAAGTTATAACCATGACTCAAGTAGCTCAGCCCTCCGTAGTGATTAAAGGGGTCCGTTTGCCACTCGTCCTCCTTCGTGATGGGTTTGGATCATTTTACCGACTCGGTTCTTTGAATCTCGTTCAGTAAAATGAACAAATCTTTTTTTGAGTCATTCGTTCATTTCGGGGGGGGTGGTAAGATAAATTCCTGCATTAAAATCATGACAGTCTGGATGATTTGAAGTGATCATGTATTTTCACACTAGCATTCAATTATAACGACATAACTATTACGCTGAACTCGTTGGCAGCGTGTCGCACAAACAGCTCACATGAGGCCCTGCGCTGTGGACTACAACCACTCCCACCGAGGGCGCCGGACGCCCACACATTCGTTTTCACTCGCTGACATCCAACGACGCCGCAGGGGGGACGTTGTGGCGGACACGGCGCCGCCGGAGGACCGGTCAACGGCCGCCTCCGCGGTTCCCCCCCTCGCTCGGCGCTTTACGTCACGCGGGGACGAAGTTACCGCGGGCTAACGCGCCTAACCTGGCGACTTCCAAAACTTGACATCCGCCCCCCACGTCTCGAGAAACACGCGGGTGACGCCGCCGTGCTCGGGAGTAACGTTACGGGGAGGCGGCCACCGGTCGGTCGTGCCTTCGGTTAGTTGAGTTACAGCATTTTACAACGGCAGTCTCCGCCTCGGCTAACTTGATCCCCGCACGGCGGGAAGCGCTCTGCGCTGGGAGCTAGCTAGCGGGCAGTCAGAGGCTATTCGGCTATTTCTCATCGAGGCGACCGCGTTCTGAATTAGCACGTCTCCTCGGGTGCGTTACGTTGATTTAACGTTACAACACAGCACAAACCGAAAGCAAAATGCATTTTATTCATCGTACAGCCAAGAAACGTTAATAACGGCATGCCAGGTTTTCACTTCACCCCCTTACCTACCTAAAGTCCGAGGCTCAGACTGAAAAGAAGAGTGGCGTTTGCCGAAGAAGCTACACGGGCTAAGTGAGTACTTCAGTATCACAGTTGATTAGAGAAGTAAAGTACAAAAGAGTTAAAATAACGAAACCTGTAACCTGTGAAGGAATATCATTCACGTCTTATTAAACGTAGCCACGCGAAAGTGAACGAGGTAAACAAATCCTTTCTGTTTCCTCGTGAGAAATGATCTAAAGATCCGTATCCGGCAGATGAACGAATCGTTCACCTCCCGACCGAGTCTCCGGGTCAATGTTTCGTTCATCGTTCATTTTTCACGTGACCTGCATTCAACGAATCGTTTCTGTTTCCTTGGCTGAGCCGATGGAAGTCCCGATGCGTGGCCACGAGAAAATGAACGAAAAATGAGTCTTTGTAATCTTTTTTTTCAGACACGTGGAGGCAGAGGAGAGTCTCTCCATCTCAGACTTATATATTAGATCAAACAAATTACCTAATAAATAACGAGTAATCACACTGTTGTGTAATTGTATTTTTTTCAAACACAAAACTAGAGGCAGAATTTAACACGTTAACTTTTCGAATATATGTAGTATCAATATAAATATATGTATATACCTATGTGTGTGTATATATATATATATATATATATATATATATATATTGACTAACAGGTAATATATTTCCCATGATGCTGAGTGGAAACTAGAAGATAAAGTTCTTTACCTGGTTGACTTGGTTCAGACACCCCTCTGCCTGACCTCTGGTCACTTTGCCGACGTACCAGCGAGGGTCCAGCTGCTACACACAGTACAAATACATCAAATCTGTATTACCTCTATTCGCTGTTAATAAAGTTACAATCATCATTATTATGAATATTATCAACCGTTGCTTTACAAGGACATCATAACATAAAGATAACATACTTGTAACAATAAAGCATTTTAAACTAGATACTTATGGTCATGAAGTCGCGTGTGACAGTGAACACGGGACCCCGGTATGACGGTCCAGGGCCGAGCTCAGGGCCCTCAAAGACAAGGCAGACGAACACGTGTGTGTATTATCATCACCTCTGTGTGTGATGTTGAAGGTGGAGAAGGTTCAACCGACTGTTTGACTACGAAGCTGCTTCTTTGTCCGGCCATCGCTGCACACACACACACACACACACACACACACACACACACACTCAGTCCTTAACAAGTTATTACATTGACACCTCCACATTAAACATTAACAGCAGCACATATTATACGTGACGTGTGTGGACACGTTTACTCACATAAACATATTTACAGGCTGCATTAGATCTTACTTCGTTCATTTTTTGCTTTGCCAAAATTGTTTTATTTTTGTAAAGCCAAATTTCATTTAATTGTAGGCATATTTAACATTAAATTCAGGGTTAGGGTTTGAATAGTAAAATGTATGTGTGTGTTGTTTAAAAGCACACAGTAATGTAAGCCTTGAGCCAACACACAATGAGGTTAAATGTGTTCTCCTATATTGTCTTTACTGTAGAATAATTCACCTTTAACCTTTGCAAAGTGTCTCGTTAGCAGAGTCTGATCAGCTAATTAATCTGAAGCTAAAGAGAACTTGATGATTGTTTTCTTCATTGGTGTTTTTTGTACATTGAACATCAATAATAACCAAAGTTACAGTGAATCTCTACATTTAATATACGCTTCCATTACTGTTGATCTCTTACCGGACTGCAGCTTGTGGGGCAGCGATCCTGCAGTGGGAACACTGGGAGGCGAGCTGCTGGGCACGTTATACACGTTATACACGTTATACACGTTATACACGTTATACACGTTATATACGTTATATACGTTATACACGTTATACACGTTATACACGTTATACACGTTATACACGTTATATACGTTATACACATTATATACGTTATACACGTTATACACGTTATATACGTTATATACGTTATACACGTTATACACGTTATATACGTTATACACGTTATATACGTTATACACGTTATACACGTTATATACGTTATACACGTTATACACGTTATACGTTATACACGTTATACACGTTATACACGTTATACACGTTATATACGTTATACACGTTATATACGTTATACACGTTATACACGTTATACACGTTATATACGTTATACACGTTATATACGTTATACACGTTATATAAGTTATACACGTTATTTTATATACGTTATACACGTTATATACGTTATACACGTTATATACGTTATACACGTTATATACGTTATATACGTTATACACGTTATATACGTTATACACGTTATACACGTTATATACGTTATACACGTTATACACGTTATACACGTTATACACGTTATACACGTTATACACGTTATACACGTTATATACGTTATACACGTTATACACGTTATACACGTTATATACGTTATACACGTTATACACGTTATATACGTTATATACATTGTACACGTTATATACGTTATACACGTTATATACGTTATACACGTTATATACGTTATACACGTTATATAAGTTATACACGTTATTTTATATACGTTATACACGTTATATACGTTATACACGTTATATACGTTATACACGTTATACACGTTATATACGTTATACACGTTATATACGTTATACACGTTATACACATTATATACGTTATACACGTTATACAAATTATATACGTTATAAACGTTATACAAACGTAAAGACGTGTTATTATTATATAGTATTAGTACAGTACAATCATTTTACCACTGGTACTGTTTTTTGTACTGTACTAATATACTGTACTAATAATAAAACTACTTAATCATATTAAATAATTAAATTAAATAATTTTTAAAGATTGAAAGAAAGGGAATTAATATTATATATATATTAGAAGTATTATTAATTCTATGTAATATGTTAAAGCTGAAGTGGACCTCAAACCCTGTTGTATTTCCGTACTATTCTATGAAGAACTATTACTCTTCTTTCTTCATACCTGTCTCCTTGATGTGACGGGAGTCCCGGTAGTCCGGGGCGAGGGGGCAGACTTTTATTTTGAAGGGGGAAGGTGTTGTGTTTAGGAGCTATAAGTCAAAAAAAGTATTTTATAAACCATTGAGATACTTTGGGCTGTTTTTGTTCATTAAATGCAGAAAAGATTAAAAATTGTACCTTCGTTTTGTGTTTGCTGACGAGTGAGAAGTAAAGAAAAGAATCAGAGATCCTTTCAGACTAAATAATCCTTCAAAATAAAACCTTGAAGATGAACTCACCTCTCTCCTCACATCAAACCTGTCGAACAAACCAAACACGACATTCTGATCGTCTTCATCACAAAGGACTGAGAACGTTAAGTGGGTCCTATATTATTAAAGGGACTCATTTTGATTTGAAAGGTGATGGAGGACCTGTTGGCCGGAGGTCGGGTGGAGGACGAGTTGCTCCTGCTGACGGAGGGTAGAGGGAGGACTGGTGGTTTGGACCAGGTGGGAGGTTCAGGGGAGTCCAGCTGAGGCCTGAACACATCGAACATCGTCATATTGTTACATATTATAGCAGTGGAACCACAACTTTATCCCCAACACACACACACACACACACACACACACACACCAGTAAAATAATGTAAAATAGAATGATGACAAATATAATTGAGGGATGTGGGAATTGTGTGAAACATATGAAGCCGACTAAACTGAAAACACACATTTTCAGTAAAAAATAATAATCAACTGAAGGGGTAATATGTACTTATATTAGAAAGTATTATGGTGGGTATGTTTACATTCACATATATACTGTATGTATTATGCTAACTAGCAGTCTTATATATTCTTATTCATACCGTCCAATGACTCAAACATGAATTAAGAACCCTTTAATGTAGAACCATCCAACAGTTGAAAGGGTTCTTCAGAAGGTGACGGTTCTTAAGACTAGTTTATGCTTCTGCGTTTTCAGAGAGACGCAAGAGCCCCTCGCGTGTCCCTTGCGTGTCCCCTGCGTGTCCCTTGCGTGTCTTTTCACGCCTCCTTGCGTGCGTCGACCCATTTTTCTAGCCTAGCGCCTAAAGCGACTGGTCCTCCTGCAGCAGCAGGCTGTGATTGGTCTGCTGACTACGTCCTTTACGGAGTCTCACGTCTCCGTTCTCACAGCACAATACGGCCGTTATTCAAAGGAAGAACGTTGACGAGAGAACGGATCAGATTGAAGAGCTTTTAAATATGAGCGCTTGTACAAGCCGTCATTGGCGGACTATGAGGACGCGTGCGTCGACAAAGAAACATGCGGCGGCCTTCAGTGGAACCTCACTACCTTTGATTAGAAGACACAGTTGTCTGCATCAGGTTAGATGGCATAAGGTCTATATTGGTTCTATGTAAATGGTCCAGGACCCAGGACAGACCCCTGAGGTGCCCTTGATTTATCCACCAGCGTGTCTGGGCTCACCTACGAGAGTGTTGGCCGGGCTGTGAGGAAGAGAAAAAACAAGATTAAAACAAACTTAAACGGTTACTGGGAGACCAGAATAGTTCCTCAGAGTTCTGGTCTAGTTTGTTTAAAGAAAACTCACCTTGTCCGCTGAGTTATGATGAGGCCCTGTGGATCGGAGAGAAGAACGGCAGATAAATAAAGTCATGCTCATCATATGTGGAGAAAGAAACAGAAGAACAAAGACGACGGAGCGCTTTGTTTCACAGGGAGGTCGTTTGTTATTAAGTTATAAAGCGTTAGTTGTTATTATCATATTGAGAAGACGATGCCAGTGTTGATTACGGTGGATTCACATACCTCTGACGGGCGACGGGTTGGGTCCTGATTCGCGGCCAGGTTTGTTGTCACGGAAGATTCTCGGTGGACCCGTAGCCACTGAACACAGAAGGACAGGTTCTCCATTAGTGTGTGTGACTGATCACAGAACCAGGACACAGAGAGAAGTCTGGTTCATTAAGGACATTTAGCCTGGATGATGATGATGATGATGATAATGATGATGATGATGGTGTTACACCACATAAAGTAAGGTGGACTCACAATTCCCCCCCCCCCGACAGCTGGGGGACACGTCTCTTCTAGAGGAGGACGACTCTGACGGCTGCACACAAACACACGGGTCAGTTACCTCAAGGGTTTAAAACTTTAGGCTTCAGCAGGAGACTCACCATCCGGTGAGGCGGTGCAGAGAGGGTGGAGGCTGGGGGGCGGGGACTGACGGCAGGGGGTGGGGCTCTGGATGTCACATGGCTATCTAAACACACATACAATACATAGAAACATACATGATAATAATAATAATAATACATGATGAATAAATATACATTTATTATTAGTTTAATGTAATCAATTAACCTGAGCAGCTTGTCTTTGGTCCGTGGGACAGAACCCACACAGACACACAGAGAGAACATACAAGCGTCCGTCAGAAGTCCCCCCCTGACTGGCAGGTGACCTGTCAGCTGACTCAGTTCCTCTCATAATAATCATATTGTGCTACTGACGAGCTGAAGTTATGAAGTTACCACTTTGTTCTCTTGAAGTCCTGCGTTGTGCAGATTTGTATTGTCTTTGTTCTGTAAAGTACTGCTTAAAGTACTGCATGAATACTATGCAAGGTACTACATAAAGTACTACGTTAAGTACTAAGTGGTTCTGTTTCTGGCTCTGTTGTGTCTTTGTTCTGATTGGTTCAGGACGGTCCGTGTAGGTGGAGCTTCTCTACCTATGTAGTCGCTGTCTGCCATGGGGAGGGTGGGGCACAGCTTGTGGACCAGGTCCTCCTGGGGCTCGGTGGGGGGGGGCTCGTAGTCCGGGTCTTCGTTGGGGGACTCGTAGTCGTCGTTGCCTCCATCTTCATCGCCACTGTACGGACTCTCGTAGTCATCGTCGAACTCTTCGTCCTGACGGAGAGTAAAATACTATGTTACTGTAAAAGTACTAATAAAACACTGTATGAATACTACATCACTGTAAAAGTACTAATAACACACTGTAAGAATACTACGTTACTGTAGAAGTAATAATAACCCACTGTAAGAATACTACGTTACTGTAAAGGTACTAATAACACACTGTATGAATACTACGTCACTGTAAAAGTACTAATAACACACTGTATGAATACTACGTCAGTGTAAAAGTACTAATAACACACTGTATGAATACTACGTCAGTGTAAAAGTACTAATAACACTGTATGAATACTACGTCACTCTAAAAGTAATAATAACACACTGTAAGAATACTATGTTACTGCAAAAGTACTAATAACACACTGTAAGAATACTACGTTACTGTAAAAGTACTAATAATACACTGTAAGAATACTACATTACTGTAAAAGTACTAATAACACACTGTAAGAATACTACATTACTGTAAAAGTACTAATAACACACTGTAAGAATACTACGTTACTGTAAATGTACTAATAATACACTGTAAGAATACTACGTTACTGTCAAAGTACTAATAACACATTGTAAGAATACTACGTTACTGTAAAAGTACTAATAAACACAGTATAAAGTAATAATAACACACTGTGAATACTTTTTACGTTACTGTAAAAGTACTAATAACACACTGTATGAATACTACGTCAGTGTAAAAGTACTAATAACACACTGTATGAATACTAACACACTGGAACTCTAAATGTAATAACTGTAAAGAATACACGTTACTGTATGAATACTACATCACTGTAAAAAGTACTAATAACACACTGTATGAATACTACGTCAGTGTGTACTAATAACACACTGTATGAAATACTACGTTCACTGTAAAAGGTACTAGAATACTACACGTTACTGTTACTAAAAGTACTAATAACACATTGTAAGAATACTACGTTACTGTAAAAGTACTAATAACACACTGTATAAATACTACGTTACTGTAAAAGTACTAATAACACACTGTATGAATATTACGTAAGTGTAAAAGTACTAATAACACACTGTATGAATACTACGTCAGTGTAAAAGTACTAATAACACACTGTATGAATACTACGGAACTCTAAAAGTAATAATTACACACTGTATGAATACTACATCACTGTAAAAGTACTAATAACACACTGTAAGAATACTACGTTACTGTAAAAGTACTAATAATACACTGTAAGAATACTACGTTGCTGTAAAAGTACTAATAACACATTGTAAGAATACTACGTTACTGTAAAAGTACTAATAACACACTGTATAAATACTACGTTACTGTAAAAGTACTAATAACACACTGTATGAATATCACTGTAAAAGTACTAATAACACACTGTATGAATACTACGTCAGTGTAAAAGTACTAATAACACACTGTATGAATACTACGGAACTCTAAAAGTAATAATTACACACTGTATGAATACTACATCACTGTAAAAGTACTAATAACACACTGTATGAATACTACGTCACTGTAAAAGTAATAATAACACACTGTATGAATACTACATCATTGTAAAAGTACTAATAACACACTGTATGAATACTACGTCACTGTAAAAGTAATAATAACACACTGTATGAATACTACGGAACTCTAAAAGTACTAATAACACACTGTACGAATACTAAGTCACTGTAAAAGTAATAATAACACACTGTAAGAATACTCTTTGTATTCTTGTATTCTTTGTATACTCTCTGTAAAAATATTAGTTTGAGAAGTAAAACATAAAGACCAAAATAAAATAGTAATAATAATAATATAAGACCAAAGAAAAGAAATAAGACAAATTTATAAAAAAGAACATTGAAGACTCACAAACTCGTCCTCAGCCCAACCCTGAACATCAGAAGCCGCGTCTGCAGAGAATAAAGATGAATATTCATGTATTTACATCAAATATTCATCTTAACTTCTTTGATCCTGAGAGATCTATAGATACATATTTACGTATAATAAAGTATAACATCAATACAAGCAATAAGATGATAATGGTCCTACCTGGTTCAGGGTATGTAGGAGTTGATCTGTGATGGAAATAACTATTATTATAAGTAATAATCTTTAAAAATACAGTACTGTAAATATGAGTATACATACTACTTCAGTTATTATTTTAGAATCTGTATGATTTTCAATAATTGATTATATAAACATGATAAAATACAACTTGAAAACAAATATTAACTGCAAATAAAACCCTTAAAACAATTATTAAAACAAACACAGAAGGAAGCTCACAGCTTCTTTAAGACAACTAAAAACAACTGAACATCAATGTCTTCAAATTAGTCTATTAATAAACCAAACAATAAACTACGTCAATCAGTGAAAGCTGAACATTCAGTTTAAAGAATATTCTTACTTTTTACCAAACAGGCCTCTTCTCTCCTCCTTCCTGCTGATTTCAGTGCTGATCTTTGAGATCATCCTGAAAAGGTTATTCAGACAAACTAATAAAGGTTATTCGAACAAACTAATAAAGGTTATTCAAACAAACTAATAAAGGTTATTCAGACAAACTAATAAAGGTTATTCAAACAAACTAATAAAGGTTATTCAAACAAACTAATAAAGGTTATTCAAACAAACTAATAGAGGAAATTCAAACAAACTAATAAAGGTTATTCAAACAAACTAATAGAGGAAATTCAAACAAACTAATAAAGGTTATTAAAACAAACTAATAGAGGAAATTCAAACAAACTAATAAAGGTTATTCAAAGAGATTCATGTTTCTAATATTCTAGACTCACGGAGCGTGAAGTTTGGGGAACTTCTGAAGGTCGTTGTCGCTCAGGTTCTACAGGACCAGAAGAAATGATGATGTCATCATGACGACATTTCAGCGTCTCTACGTCCTCCTCTCCTCCTCTACGTCTCTATACTCTACACTACCTCCTCCTCTCAACTCCTTCCCTGCCTCCTTCCTTGTGTCCTCTCCTCTCTGCTCTCCTCTGCCTCTTTTTCTCCCCTCCTTTCCTCTCTCCTCCCCTCCTCTCCTCTCTCCTCCCCTCCTTTCCTCTCCTCCTCTCCTTCTCCTCTTCAGATGAACTCACCACAAACCTCCTCCCGCTGATGGAGTTCTTCATCACCACTTTGTCACACCCAGTGAGATTTATCTGGGAACACAAACATGGTTTAAACGTCTCACTACTTCCTGTCCAGATGTTGTCTTCTTCAACATCAGGAGAACGACGGTGGCGGTGACGGAGGAGGCCTCACCCTGTGCAGGTACTCGGCCAGCTGCTGAGGGCTCCAGTCCGTCACCACGGCCCTGGACGGCACTCGGTCAGAGCTCATCCTGGTTCCTCCTCTGACTCCTCGGCCGGTGCCTTCGATGCCCAGAGAGTCTCCACTTCCTGTCTGTCGGATGACCTCCTCCCGTCTTCGGGGGCTCTGACTTCCTCTCAAACTCTTCTTTGTGTGTTTCAGGAGAGAAGAAGAAGTCAAAGTGCCGACATGTCACCCAAGAACCAAAATGGCTTCCTCGTTTCTTCCCCGCACCTCTTCCTCTCTGAGGCGACGTCTCTCGTTCCTCCCTCCATCTCAGAGGAAGTGACTGTGCAGAGGGGGGGAGGTGGGGGAGGGGGGCAACAAGCAGCATCTCACCCCCGTCTGACCACAAAGCGGAACCTCTGCACCCCGCCAGCAACAGACCGCCTTCAGCAGGAAGTCGCAGACTCAGAGTCAGTTTGTGTGATCGCTCTCTGTAATTGTAAGTGGACGTAAAGTACTTTGTTTGTGAGGTACTTGTACCTGTTATGTGTGTTTAAGTATACATATAGACATATTGATGTGTGTATGTGTACATATATATAAATGTGTGTGTACATTAGGGCTGGGCACGTTCACGGCGACAATGATGTCATCGGGCGTTTGTGTGGTGGGAGGAGCTTAACTGTGAACGAGGACGTTCTGCACCTTTAAATGGACATTTTCATCTTAAATCTCTACCAGTGAAAGCAAAGCTATGTGTCACCACTGGATACCCGAAGTACCTTATTATTGGAGTACTAGGAGTACTACGAGCTGGATGTACTGAGGAGAACACGCGAGTTACATGAAGCAGCGACGGCGTCACAGCGAGCAGCAGCTGTTGCTCTCACTGACAGTCTGCAGACTGAAGGTCCACGTTCCTTCTTCACCAGGAGCCTCCTACAGAACACGAGAGAGACGACTTCATATCCTGTATGTTAAGCTGCTGCTTCTGATGATATTCATTTTAAATAGAAGTATACAATACACTAGCTTTTAATGTATTATTGAATTCTGCACATAATGCGATTAATCATTTCTTCATCTTTGCACAGCACTAATTGTATATATATTTATATGTATATGAATGTGTAGATATATATATACTATACATATGACTTCCTCTTCATCCCCCTGCTTCTCTTCCTCGTCCCGCTTCCTGATTTATTTGCATGTTTGTCACACTTAAATGTTTCAGATCAAACACAAAATGCAGCTTTTAAATGAAGGTTTTGATTATTAAGGGGGAGAGAATCCAATCCAATAAGTGGTCGGCCGCCCTGAGCAGCAACAACTGCAATCAAGCGTTTGCGATAACTGGCAATGAGTCTTTACAGCTGTGGAGGAACTGGACTCGTCTTTGCAGAACCGTTTGAGCATGAACCTCCGTTTTGAGGTCACGTCAAAGCATCTCCATCGGATTCCGGTCAGGACTTTGACGAGGCCACTCAAGTCTTCATTTGGATTTTCTTGGACTTGCTGGTGTGTTTCGGATCGTTGTCCTGCTGCAGAACCCAAGTGCTCTTCAGCTTGAGGTCACACACAGATGGCCGGACCTTCTCCTTCAGGACTTTTTGGTAAACAGCAAAATTTGTGGTTCCTTTTACCACAGAAAGTCTTCCAGGTCCTGAAGCAGCAAAACAGCAGCAGACCGTCACACCACACATTGTACTGTTGGTATGAGGTTCCTTTTCTGAAGAATTACTTTTACGCCTTCCAAAAAGATAAACGTTTGTCTCGTCCGTCCACAGAGTTTTTCCCCAGAGGTCTTGGGGATCATCAGGATGTTTTCTGGCTAAACTGAGACGAGCCTTGATGTTTTTTGCTCAGCAGTGGTTTTCGTCTTGGAACTCTGCCGTTTGTGTCTCTTTGTTCTGGTGGGGTCATTGGGGTCATGGACCCCGTGAGGCCTGCAGCTCTTTGCATGTTGTTCTGGGGTCTTTGGTGACCTCTTGGATGAGTCGTGGGGCTCCTGAGAAGGTTCACCACTGTTTGTGCTTCGCTGGAGACCCAAAGCTTTACAAATGCTTTGGTGACTTTTTCCACACTGATGATCTCAATGACTTTGTTTCTCATTTGAATTTCTTTGGATCGCAGCCTTTGAGGATCGTCTGGTCTTCTTCACGTTGTCAGGTCCTATTTAAGTGGCGTCTTCATTGAGAACAGGTGTGGTTAGAGAAATTGACCTCAGCTTTCCAAAGATGTGATAAACCACAGATCATTCATGTTTTAACGGGGGATCAGTTGTTCTCACAGGTTTGGATTTTTTTCTTCCCTCAATAATAAAAACCTTCATTTAAAAACTGCATTTTGTGTTTACTTGTTATCTTTGTCTAACATGTAAATTTGTTAATGATCTGAAACATTTAAGTGTGACAAACATGCAAAGAAATAAGAAACAAGGGAGGGGCCAACACTACTGTATACTCAGCTCCCCCGGGTCCTAGTGCCCTCCTCAAATAATCTCTTAATCTTCCTGATCTAATAGCAGACATGTTCTTCAAGTAGATTCAGCTGACAGGCCGTCCATGAAGGCAACACAGAAACACGTCAGTGTTTAGTGATGCATTCACTGACGAACTGAGCTCGTAGATCAGGGGTCCGTTTCAAGTCGGAGGTTTAACAAACTCTGAGTTTCTGGCTTCAGAACAGCTGCTCAGAGTTGGTTCAATCATCTCGGAGTAGGTTGACTCAGAGTTGAGCGGCTGCACCAGTATGAAGGCAGCATGAATGGACGAGTTACCATGGCAACCACCACAAACAATACATTCACCCCTATTGAGCTGCACATATTAATGCATTTTAATGACGGGTGAGGTCATGGACATATTTGATGGACTGTGAAGGAAAACGATAGCGTTCAAACAAGCAGTCATCTGGGCCTCATTTATAAACAGAAGGCGGACGTCTGTCTACGCAATAATTGGTATTTATGAAAAGCAAACATGACGGAGAAATGTGCCGTCCTTCACGCAAGCTCGGACCCACGCGTACGCACAAACGGGTGAAATGAGAACCGTCGGCAAACGTGTGTAAAGTGTGTAAAACTAGACTGTTGTAAATGAAATGCCAATACTGCCTCATAAAGAACACGAACACCCGTCTGATCTGCAGCGTAAAACAAATACTAATTAACACATTTACAAAAAGAAAAGTGAAATATGTTCTGCAATGATATCGGCATGTTATTAAATTCATCCTCTAAACACAGCTGTTGCTCGTCAGAAGGAATCAGACGGACGGTAATAAAACGCCGTGATGCCGTCACGATGCGTAATGACGCTGATGGCTGATCTTGCGCTCTTAGGAGACGTGGCACGTGGAAGGATTCACGCTGTAGTGCAGCTAAACGCTTTTTTGCATCCACTTTGATGTCAGACCACTTTTTCTTTATTTGGGTCCGAGGTCGTGAGGCTGCAGCGTTGCTGTGGTGCCTTGTTGGCATCAGTGATCCACACTGTGTCCTCCAAAGAGCATCTTACGTCTCCTTCCCACCTCCCAATGATCATCTCCACTTCACACTGAGTCAAGTTATGTTTCTGTGAAAAAGCCACAGGTTTAAAGTGTAATGCAAGTCGCTTTGGATAAAAGCGTCTGCTAAATGACCTGTAATGTAATGTAATTTAGTTCATATGTGTAAACTGATACAGGGTGAATGAGGAAAGTAAAGCGCGCTGTGTGATTGGCTGGGCTGCTGTCAGAGGGAGGAGCCTGTGGAAGGAGAAAGAAAACCTGCTCCCGACCAGGTGATGTTCACAGGCTCAGTTACCATGGTGACGGACCCTGAGCTTTAGTCACCATGGTGACGGACCCTGAGCTTTAGTCACCATGGTGACGGACCCTGAGCTTTAGTCACCATGGTGACGGACCCTGAGCTTTAGTTACCATGGTGACGGACCCTGAGCTTTAGTCACCATGGTGACGGACCCTGAGCTTTAGTTACCATGGTGACGGACCCTGAGCTTTAGTCACCATGGTGACGGACCCTGAGCTTTAGTCACCATGGTGACGGACCCTGAGCTTTAGTTACCATGGTGACGGACCCTGAGCTTTAGTCACCATGGTGACGGACCCTGAGCTTTAGTCACCTCCCTTTGTGAAACAAGCCAGAGTTTCCCTCATCTCAGGGTGAACAAACTCTGGACCCGAGAAACAATTAAAAACAAAAAATACGGTTTATTTACAACAAAAAATGGAACTGAGATACTAACAACTTGAATAATTCACTTCTAAGATACTTTTCGGGATTATAAGACACAATTCTCAATGTTAATAATTCACTTAACAACTTTAACTAATCATTTTTGTATCAAAACTTAACTTTGTCATCAGCATGAACTTGAAGGTTTATTTTGTCCATCACGTCTCTGGAAATAAGAGACTACCAAATTAAAAGCATGACTTCCTGTCTTTACAGTCTGGTTGTGGTTGCTCCGCCTCCAGGAAGTGTCAGTGACTCTTCTTGGAGGAGCCAAAGCCAGAGAACCCCATCACCGCCGCCATCTCGTCATCCTCCTCCAGGTCCACGTCCTCCTCCGCCCGCCGCTTCCTCTCCTTCTGCTTCTCCTTCTTGTAGGCCTTCGCCTTCTCCTCCTAACGACAGAGAGGAGCGTCACAACACAAAACTCCATCTCCTGCATCAATATTCATATTGTATCTCCATGTCCTCTTCCACTATCGCTTATCTCCTCCCCCACCATCTCTTAACTCCATCGCTCCCTCTCTCCTGCTTAACCTCTTCCTCTCCATCTTCGTCTCTCCTCTTCCTCACCTCCTCTCGTAGTTCCTTCATGCGCTCCTCAAAGTCGTACTCCTTCTGTTTCTCCTCCATCTTCTTTTTGTTCACCTCAAAACGTTTCTTCACCTGATCGAGAGACGAACGTTCGACTCTCATCGACATCCCCAAGTTCCTCTGGTCTGCTCACAGGAACACAGTAACACACAGTAACACACAGTTACACACAGTTACACACAGTAACACACAGTTACACAGTTACACAAGCGCAGCGATGGGATTGGTCGCTCACGTTTCTTCCCGTTGATGTGGTCCAGGAAGTTGATGGAGTCTTTGACCACGCAGTCACAGACGTTACAGTAATACCTGCAAGAGAAGAAGACACAGCCAATCAACGGGGGGGGCGTGGCCTACAGACTGCAGCTAGCAGCGGTGACGTGTGTTCGTACCCGCCCATCTCGGCCTGGGGGGTCGTCTTGGTGATGACGATGGTCTTTCCCAATTTGGACTCCAGGTCCACCTTGTAGTCACGGTGACGAAGGAGGTCCCGCTTGACCGGCGGAGCCACTTTGCCTGAAACACAAGCAGACCGTTGTGATGTCACTTCCTGTCACCTAAAGAGCCAGGCTGGGAGACGCTCAAACCACATGGGCGTCCTCACCATCTTTCCTCTCCCGGTCCTTCTCCTCAGACAGACGCTTCTGGGCCAAGTTCTCGTACTCATCTTTGTCCCACTTCCTGCGGAAGTCATTCTTACTGGACTACAAGAGGAGAAGAAGAGTCCGGGAAACAGAGAAGACAACGTTACGGTGTTTTGGTAGGTTAACATATTAAAGATGAGTTAGGCTCCACATGTTTTATTTTTGTGTTATTAAAGGAATCCTTTAAAATATTGGATGAAGATGTATAAACTGTGATGAGATCAGCTGATGCAATATGGAGCCAAATCCAGGTCAAAAGTTTTGTCCATTTGAAAAACAAATGTGAATCTGAAAGTTAACGTTTTGTTGTTGAAGTTTTGAATCTGAAAATATAAAATCTGCCATCGAAAAATATAATACAGTGAATCATCAAAAAATATCTACAAGTGAAGATTGTAAAAAAATATATATATATATTCTAAAAAAATGTAGAGCTGAGTCAGAACAATATTCGTCGCTAAAATATTTTTCGTCCACTTATTTTTATCTTGAATACATTAACTTTCAGGTTCATATTTGATTTTCAAATGAACAAAACTTTTGACCTGGATTTGGCTCCATAATGCAACAGACGTGGGGCTTTTATTGTGAACCTGATCATAAAACATCTGTTAAACTAAACAGCATCCGTTAGTGTAGACAGGCTCTACAAAATAAGAGCCCCAGAGAACGTCCAAGTGCTAACAGCGCGGTCCGGTTCTGAGTCACCTTCGTGCTGATCACATCACTGTGTGCCATCTACACTCTAAGTTAGATGCCTTTATTGTGAAGGAATGTGGCCGGACGACTTTTAAAGCAGCTAACCGCTAGCGGAGAGGACGCTAACATTTAGCGGCTAAATAGATGATGTAGAATAGAAACAGAGACTAACGGTGTACGATTTCACGGGATTCATAAACGCGAGTTTAACAATGATTTCGACTAAACCGGAAACGTAAACACTGTTGTCTCCGTTCATGCTATTAGCTGTTAGCCGTTGGCTAAAGAGCCGTTTCAAAGCGGGTTAGAACCCCGTTTTAATGAAGTCGGTGTGAGCCGGTACCGGGTCAGAGTAACGGACCCACTTGGACCGGAGTCAAAGTGGCGGGACGTCACGTTAACGTCATGTTTTAACACTAGACACAGACGCGACCAGGAACTCACCCCGCTGCCGGACGCCATCTTGTCCTCTCAGTGACGGTTTACGGCCTGTCGCAGAGTCTTTGTTGAGCGACACAGCGCCGCCTGCTGGAGCGGAGACACGTAGCGGCGAGGTGAGTGAGTTTAAAGCGAATACAACTGACACAATGGATACAAAGTCAAGTAAACAACCACCGATAGAGGCTTTTCACAACAGTAACATCAGGCCTCGGACTGTACCTATGAATGCATCTGCAGCGAAGCCATCTCGCTTCACGGGATTGGAGTAACTTTGTGTTTAATTAACTTTACGTTAACCATCGCTCTGTTAGTACGTCGCATAGGTCGAGATGTGCTAACGATAGCTGGCTATGCTAATGATTCCTCAGTAAACGTTTACTTTTAACTGATTTCATATTGCTATTGATTAGAGTTAATCTAATATTTTTTATGTTTTAATTTTTTAAAAGTTACTGTGTGGTACTTTGCCAAAATGATCTGGAAGTACTGAGTAATACATCATGTTTATATATTGTACACAGTTGTGGTTCTTGTATTCTTCATTTTTACTTTTTGACAGCTGTAGTACTTTGTATTTTTATTATAATTTCTGAAAACCTTCCTGTGAATAAACTTTTCGCTCTTTCTCGTCCGGCGGACCGGAAGCGGCCCAGGTGAGTCACGCGGCGGCAGCAGGCCCCGCCCCTCAGGTGCGGCTCATTAAAGAGCCGTGAAGGCGGAGCAATGGCGTCCGCACCCGCCAGAGTCAAAGAGCGATGATGTCAAGCCGCGGAGTGGAAGCTCACAGCCCGCTGCGCTCCTCCAGGTGAGCAGCTGCGACCGGAAACACGCACACACACATACACGCACACACATACACATACACGCACATGCACACTCACACACGCACACACACATACACGCACGCACGCGCACGCTCACGGCGCATCACGATCCCGGCCTGTGCGGTAGAACCCACCGGTCCGCAATCACGTTTCATCTTTCTGCTTAATGGGTTTTATTTGAATGTTTGATTCCTGATACCTTCAGTCTGTAAACACCAGAGAAGAATTTCTGCATGAGTTTTATATTCATAACATCTGTTCTAATATGGATTGTGTTTGAAATGCACATGAGGGGGAAATGTCATCTGCGTAATATCAATTAAGTGATGTGTTTTCAGGTGTGTTTGCCTGTCAGGCTCCTCTGATTGGTTTGTGTTACACCTGCAGTTGCACTCGGGCCTGAAAATGTTTATTCTGATTCTGACTAAGTTCTCCTGAAGGATAGGAAGTGTTTGTAGTAAATATTATATATCGGGCGTTTATTCATCTTTCCCAATAACTTGTTTTATAGATACTTTCTGAATTTGTATAAATGAGGAAAGTAATGCAGCTTTTTCTTGTGGAACTTAAAACCCCAAATGAATTGATCATAATAGAATACCTACCAAAATATCTGCAATGAGTTGAGGATTCACTTCACTTAAAGGTGTTGCTTTTCACAGTAAAAGCTTCAAATCTACAACTAAGGGAGGGCTTTAATTGTGAAGGGGCAACAAGAAGTCTAACCTTCAAGTTGCATAACGTCATTAAAAGAGTCGGGAACCAAAATGTTTAAAACAACTTCATTCAAAGTCTGGTCCGGGTCCACGTGGTGAAGTGGGTCATGGGGAACCTGGTTTCCATGCAGCGGTTTGGCGACAGTGACGGCCGGTTTCTGGCTCTTTGTCCTCAGTCTCTGCCTCGGCTCCTGGTCCTGTGCGAGGGGCTGGTCGGCCGCCATGTGGGACGGCCTCCCAGAGCCGCTGCTGACCGGGGCCCCTGCAGGCTCCGCCCCCGAGCCCTGGCTCCTCCCCGGCTGCAGCTCTGTTTTCGACAGTCTGGTCAGGTGAGACCCCCAATGACATCATCGGTGTATTAGAAGTACTCTGATCTCTGACTGCGTTGAAGGAATCAATACCACAGAGTAGAAATACTCACTTTGGTTAAAGTTGAAGTACTGCCTTTCAAGTACATAAGAGGATAAAAGAATAATCTAGCTGATACTGGAACTACTAAGTAAAAGTACTTCATTACTTCCATATAGATTCTCTGTATTTATTCCAGCTGATGAATCAACATTTATTAATGTCCCTTTAATGTAAATTTGCTCAATGCAGCATTCAACAACTTGTGCCCCCCCTGTTGTACTTGTGCCCCCCTCCTTGTGCTTATTGTGTCCCCCCCAGTAACGTGTCTGCAGCCCCGTCTCCTCCAGCGATCAGCGGCCTGCGAGGACGTGAGCGAGCTGCCAGCAACAAAGCCTGCAGGTTCAACGTGTTGTCCTTTTTTCTTTAAGTAGTAGCGTAGCGTAGCATGCGGACTAGAAGCCATTATTAATTGTTTTTATAATTCAGTGTGAAGACTCCAAACTGAAACTGCCTTCAGGCAATCGAGGTCTGAACTGGTCTTGCCCGCCCCCCCTCCCCGCAGGCCGTCCATCCTGGAGCGTTGTATTCTCAAAGTGTCAACCAGCAGCGTTGCCGTGGGGACGGACGATCTGGACCACAAGAGGTCAGTGAACACAACTTGTGATGAAAGGAGGCGTTCAGAGAACCTCGTGTTCTTTGTGACGTGAATCATTATTATAACCTTTGACCTCAGTGTAACCCCCCCACACCAGGTCCGCTTACTGCTACCCGGTCCTCCCGGACCCGGCCAACACAGAGACCAACGGCGCGGTTCTGAAGCGGCGACAGAAGCAGATCCAGTACGGCAAGAACACCATCGGCTACCAGAACTACCTGCAGCAGGTCCCCAGGTGAGAGGCCGGCTTTTCACAATAAAAGTGCTATTAGAGCCCATTAAAAGCAGCTTGTCGAAAATTGTTATCTGTCCACACACAGCAGTTGCACACTGACATTAATATGTCGCGAGTCCATTCATGGGAATAATCCTACAAAAAGCTTAAAATGAAATGTTTTATTTCAAATCTCCATTAAAAAGTGCGTGCTGTCCCTTCTTCTAAAGACCTCCCACTCGACCTGGTGACCTCAGTAAGTCCTTCAGGGTTTCACAAGGAAGTGACCACAGGCTGTAATGTTCTAATGTAATTGGTTATTATGTTTGGCTGGATTGGAAGTCTTTCTTCTTAGGAAGACGTGAAGCTCCGTGCTTCCTTACTCCGCTCATTTAGCAGATGAACCACTGGACCGTCCTTTACCACAGCAGATCACGTCGCCCCACAATGTTTAAAGTGACGTATCATTGGTCCGCTCAGGAGAAATAACGCTCATAGGAGCGTAGGAGAGTAGGAATGCAGATCATGTGATGTGTAATGTTTTACTTGGTCCGCCTTGTCTTTTCCTAACTCCTCATCATCTTTCCTTGAGCCAGTGACGTTTTTACCAGGTCAAGATTTAGTGGTTAGAGCAGACGTTTTTTGACTATTCTAATCCAGCCTACAGCTAAACATCTGACTCCGCCTCCTCAGACACCTGAGGGACGCTAAGCTCCACCCCTCCACGCCCAACAAGTATCGCAAGTACAGCCGGCGCTCCTGGGACATGCAGGTGCGTCTGTGGAGGCGGGCGCTTCACCTGTGGGACCCGCTGAGTGACGGCCCCAACGTCCAGGACCCGGTGGAGCAGCTGTGGGTGGACTGCTGATTATAGTGTTACATCTCTAATACATACTTGAGTAATACAGATTGGTATTGGTTGTGTTTCAGTATTTTAAGAGGAGGCTTTTATTCTGGTAGCTAGTCTTGTTTGTAAAAAAAAAAAAAAAATAAATAAATGATTCCAGACAGGGCCAGCTGGCGAAGATGACCTCTGACCTGTGTGAGGATGGAGGAGTCAAGCAGAGAGAGAAGGAGACTCCAGGAGCCTCTAAAGCCTCCTCTGTGTCGTCTCTGGAGCTGCCTGGACCCTGGAACATCCCACTGTCTCCGGTAACACCCGAACACCACACGCACGTGGCCAATCAGCTGCTTCCTCTAGCACTCCCAGCGGGACGGGTCCGGAGCGCCCCCGGTGACTTCGATATTGCGAGAATTGCAGAAAGAAATGAATTGCGTTTCTATGCTTCTGACCGATGAGACTGTTTGGTAAACAAACAATTATTTTTATTTAACAACAAGAACACAAACACAACAAATCATCGACAACCAGAAATGAAAAACTTTCTGTGTCAACTGCCATCGAGTCCACTTCATTTACTGTCCTGTGTGTCCATAATCGGTCCACCCAGATGGGTCAGTGGGTAGATCTTGTGATGGCCCGTCGTTGTTATTGTTGTTATTGTTCAGGCAAACAACCCAAGCGGCGGAGTCAAAAGTAGCTTGCGAGCTGAAGCGGTGTGGGCATCCCTGCCGTCTGTCCGCCTCCATCTGCTTCAACGGTCTAACCTAAATGAGTGACAGCCCTGCTCTCGTAGGTTCTTTAGCTGAGGGGCTCCGATGCTTCCTTTGGCGTTGCAGAGGTTCTACTAACCAGTGACTTTGTTTGGGACTATTTTCTGCGGCGGATGGATCCACGCGTTGATGAAACCGTTGGATCCCCTTTGTCTCGTCGCAGGAGGCCGAGAGCAGCTCCAGGACTCCTCGTTCTCCACCTGGGTTCGGCTGCTCTTTCAGGAGGCCCTTGACCACTAGCGACCACATGACTGACTGGCTCCGCCTCCTGCTTGAGGCCGACGGCGGCCCTGGTGAGCTAACTGGTAGCGTACTGATCCCTCACTGTGTAAACGTGTTGGGTTTTGAATGCAGGAGTTCTTTATGTTGCAGACGGGGGCTCCGATGACCAGCAGGTCCCAGTGTTCTCCGAGCCGCTCTCCTGGACTCCGTACTGAGCGGAGTGAGGTTTTTTTGTTTTTTTTGTTGTGCTTTTTAAGATGTATCACGGTTGCTACGACGACAGCGGGGAAACGACCGGTCCCGATCCACGAGGAGGTGCCACGACCTGAAGAGAACCCGAGAGGAACCTCGTCCTCTCTCAGCTGGACCCCGAGCACGGAGCTCTAGTTCACACGCGTGTTTGTTTGTCCTTGTTGGTGTCACTGCGTCGCCTCTCTGCAGGCCGCCTACCTTTGTCCACCGTCACTTGCTCCGCTCCCTGTGCCCCCCCCCCCTCTCCTCCCACTGCTGTCGCTTTGTTGTTGCGAGTTTCCTTTTACTTTTTTGTGTCCCTCAATTTGTCATTTTGTGCTGCTCGAGCATCGAGTGACGCTGAACGATGATTAATAAAGATGTAAATAAAGTGTTAGACGTTCTGGGTCCGTCTTCTTCTACACTGGGAATCAAACCAACGGGATCGTGGAAGCTGCTGTTATTGCTCAAAGTATATTAAAAAGAATAAACATTGACTTGTCTTAGGCTTTTGAGAAAATACTTAAGTATCTTATTTATTTTTATTTTTATAAATAAATATATTATTTCTTTTTACAGACCTCAAAAGGCAGACATGTCTGTGCTGTTGTATATCAGCAGTGTACGTCAATATCTGCTGGATATTGGAAGTACCTGTTCTCAGGTGGGACCCCAGAGGAGCGCTCGTTTTGTGAGGGCGGTGCTCGCCCCCTGCTTCACCTGGCTCAATACACGAGATCAGCTGATCACATCTGAGGCGGATCCGCTGCTGTAAACAAGCTGCTGCGATTGCGGGTGTGAACTCTAACTCCCAGCATGCTCTGCGCGTCTCGCAGCTCTCGCTCAGATTCGGACATTCGATGAACCGTGTCGATTAACGCCGTGTTTGTGTTTGTAAAGGCGGCTGTCGGTCGCAGTGGAGACGCGGTGAAACGGTGTTTAAATAGACGGCAGGTGATGGGGTGTAGCCCCGCCCCCCTCCTCGGCACCGTAAACGTTATTTATGAATGCCTCCCGCTCACGGGCGTGTGCACGTAAACTCATTATTGGGTGTTAATGGTTCCGACCCGGTGGACGACAGGCCGGTTCCGGACGCTGCGGTGCCCGCTGTGTGCGCCTGATTGCGGACTTTAATTCCTCGTGGTGGGTTTGGTGCTGACAGCGGCGGCGGGCGGTGCTCTTTAATAATACTGGGTCAACACACCGAGGACCGTCTGCCAGCCACCGGAGCTTCGCCCCGACTCCTCCGCAGGTGCTGCCCGAGAAGGTAAGCGTGCCATCCGGCCGAGTGAGGAGCGAGTGAGCGCTGGTTGCGTTAGTTGTGCGCTTAGCTAGTTCACGTCCCGCGGTGTTTTCCTCCTCACGCGCCGTTCCGCAGAGCCCACAGGCCGGCCATACCGGATCAGCATCCCCCGGCATAAGCGTCTCTACCACCGGAGGATGCTGGTGGGGAATCCGCCTGTGAGGTTATTCGTCTGTATGCAGACGTATCCTCTCTCAGGTAGAAGCCGGAGGAGGGACGAGAACCGACAACATCCCGAGCGATCTGTCCCGGGTTTGTTTTGCAGCTAACGCGGCGGCTAGCAGCGGCAGCGAGCTAACGCGGCGGCTAGCTGCCGCTGCTAGTGCCGCGTTCGCTCGTTAAGGCAGGGCTGCAGCTAGCCGCCGTTAGACCGCTCACTGTCCCCGGATCCAGCCGGACGGGCAGCCGGTGTAGCTTCCCCGTTAGCCCCGCGGGGCCCCGCAGCAGAGCGGCCCGGGAGGCAGCGAGGCTGTGGCGGCGACACATCAACCGTTTGGCGTCAAAGCGCAAGATGGCTGAATTTATTGTGCCGACCTTGAAAGTAATAAATGGTTGACATATTATTTATAGCGAGCTAACTGTGCCGGTGATGTAACTGGCTGCATTTACGCCATATATCCAGGTGATTTCATTAGTGTTTGTGTATCACAGAAGGGGAAGGAACCCGCCGTGACATTCCCACATTGTATTGTGCACTCGGACGGTGGGGGAAGAAATCGTGCTAGCATGCCTCGATGAAAACAATGGGATGTGTTAGCCGCGAGCTAGCAGCAGGCGGAGATGCCCAGCGGCCGGTCCGGCATCGGACGGGTGGCTCCTTCTCAGGCCGCTCGAAGGCCTCCTCTGCCAGGGACACCCCAGTAACCCCCCGCAACAACAGCAGGGTTTGAGGCCCTCAAAGTGTGACCCCTGACCTCATTTACACCTGATACATCAAGGGCTTCACGTGATTTATATGAGAAAAGATGGCGGTTTATCAGAGCAAACCTCTTAATCCACCAATTGACCAAATAACGGCATCAGTTGGCGTTAAACGTGTGATACCTGGTGAGCTCCTGAGGGAAATGCTTCCTATAAACATTGATTATTGAGCACGATTCATCTCATGACATCACACAACGGAATGTCTTAAAGAAATAAAACACCAATTCACACTATCGGCATTGTGTCGTTATTTTGGGTTTCAGATTTAGTCTTTATTAATCTTTGTTTTTGTTACATTCTCATGTAATAAACGTGTGTCCCGAGAGAGACCGTGAACACGCCTCATGATGTCATGCGCTCATGTAGTTCCTCCGGATATCAGAAATGGTTTGTCCACAAACAATTTCTGAGCAGAAACAGATTATTTGTTTTAATGGTAGATAGAGATTTAAATGGCAGTTAATGGTTTCCATGGAGATAAGCCCCTCCCACTCTCCGGCTCATCTAGCGTGAATGAGTACAAATGGTTACGCAAGTTACTCACAATTAGGGAGTTACACTAATCTCTACTTTTTATTCCCATGTAAAAACATCTACATTTATTCTAGTTAAGCACCAACACTAGATTTTACAGATGACATGTAAAGGCATCACAGTGACCTCATAGTTTTCTCATGTTCACTGAGCAGAGCCAGAAGATTAGCCGTTAGAAATGAACTTGATCTTATTGGATAAGAGATCTTTTTCAAATAAAAATGGGTATCAAATTGGGATAAATCTAAATGTTCCATATTGGGTTAGCATATTGCAAATGTTTTTGATAATATGTCATCAGGATTTAAGATTCCAGTGATATATTTATCATGACTGAAGTATAGTAACATATTATCGTGTTCAATGCTGCGATCACACCAAACTTAAGATTTCATACAAACGCACAGACGTGATGAGACGAGCTGCTAATTGTTAGCGCCAAAGTCGACCTGATTTCAGGCAAACATCAAACGGGCTAACGGGTTAGCGCTGGAAGCGGCAGTCATCCAGACGCACGTCCTGTGGAAGCTGTCTGCGCCTACGGATGCAATTTAGTACCAAAACACGACAGCGTTTGGTGGTCCGACATGAGTAGAACTTCACAACAGCTACAGAGTCGTGGTGTCCTCCATGGTCGCAGGTTGAACTGTTCCTGGTGAAAAGCCACGGCCCCTCCGTCGCGTCTAGTGCGGATGACGCGATATATGTTAATTGACCAGAAACAATCCCC
Source organism: Gasterosteus nipponicus (assembly GCA_014132575.2). Taxonomy (NCBI): domain Eukaryota; kingdom Metazoa; phylum Chordata; class Actinopteri; order Perciformes; family Gasterosteidae; genus Gasterosteus; species Gasterosteus nipponicus. Next base: position 31,917,778 of record BMAF01000003.1, read on the forward strand.
CGCGTTCGGTGTGAACGCAGCTTTGTGACATCTACTGAGGAACGTTCATGACTAGGGTAGTCACGATACCAAAATTATGACTCCGATACTATACCTGCCAAAATATTACGGTACCCGATACCACAAATAGCATAATGGAATATATTTATCTATGATAGTAATAAATAAAACATCTGTAAGGTTCCTTTTTTTACCTGGTATCTGTTTGACTGTGTGGGATGAACAATGCTTTATTTACTTGCATAGTTTGATATTCTCACATTCATATTTCCTTAACTAAAAATAAAAAGGATTAGGTGAAGATCCACCAGCATGTAGACTATTGCATCAAGTGTGTATTATTTGGTACAGTTTTGTGTGCATTCTGACCTCATGATCATATCGGCCCACATGAGTGAACTTGTAGGTTATTTTGCATGTATATATTTCTGCTGGACTGTTCAGGAACTTACTTAAGTTGTTGTCAAGCTGGCCAACAAAGCTACAGGGCTGCCAACTCTCACGGTTCCCCGTGTGACACGCGTGTTTCCATGTTTTCACGCACGCCACACATCCAATTTATTACGCTAAAAAAAAAAAAATCTGCGCTGGTTCATCTAAACGGCGCATCTATAACCCGATTCGCTGCACGTAGCGTAACTTCCACCCCCCGTCAGCCGTTCACCCCCAACGTCTCACTCCAAGGTTTAGAGCACAGAGCAACACAAGACAAAGCAGACGTCCTCTTATAAGAGGACATTTCCTCTTTTCCAGACCTAAAAAATGCGTCTGAGTAAAAGAGGACGTGTGGTCACCCGAGCTAAGCTAGGCTAAGGCTAATGGTGTTAGGCTGTATGTGGGTGAGCAGTCTGCTACATGAGGGCGCGTCTCCCCTGATAACATGTGTGAGAGCTGCGCAGTCGATGTGTGCAGGCAGCCCGACACGGAGCGGAACAGTGAGTGCGCTCTGATTGGTGCTTTACCGGTAGTAAAAGTATTCAAAACCGCATTGTTTTCAACGTATGGGTACCGCTGTACCTTTCTAGTACCGGTACACCGTGCAACACTATTCATGACTCTCCACCACATGCATTTCTCCTTCCTCTCCAGGTGTGTTGCCAGTGGCAACAGCTGATTGACGATGGCCTTGTGAGAGTGGGCAGCTCTACCTGGCCCTGAGGTAAGGAGGAGGAGTCTTAGCCCTTGGCCCCTCCCCTCTTAGCTCCCGAACTGCCGACACCCGATCTGTTGTGGCTCTCCCTTTCCTCCTCCGCTCCTTCCTCCCTGCTCCCCCTTTCATCCCCCACACCCTTGGCCCCGGCCCCTGTCACCATGCTGTGGTCACGCTGCTGTAGGACAGCCTGAGGAAGCAGACTCTGGAAGGTGACCCCGCTCCGCCAGGGGACTTCTACCTGGTGAGTCGCACAGGAAGCGTGGAGCGTAGTGAAGGAAGCGTAGAGCGTAGTGAAGGAAGCGTAGTGAAGGAAGCGAAGGGCGTGGAGCGTAGAGAAGGAAGCGTGAGGCGTAGTGAAGGAAGCGTGGAGTGTGGAGCGTAGTGAAGGAAGCGTGGAGCGTAGTGAAGGAAGCGTGAGGCGTAGTGAAGGAAGCGTGGAGTGTGGAGCGTAGTGAAGGAAGCGTGGAGCGTAGTGAAGGAAGCGTGGAGCGTGGGGCGTAGTGAAGGAAGCGTGGAGCGTAGTGAAGGAAGCGAAGGAAGCGTGAAGCGTGGGGCGTAGTGAAGGAAGCGTGGAGCGTAGTGAAGGAAGTGTAGAGCGTAGTGAAGGAAGCGAAGGAAGCGTGGAGCGTAGAGAAGGAAGCGTGAGGCGTAGTGAAGGAAGCGTGGAGTGTGGAGCGTAGTGAAGGAAGCGTGGAGCGTAGTGAAGGAAGCGTGAGGCGTAGTGAAGGAAGCGTGAGGCGTAGTGAAGGAAGCGTGGAGTGTGGAGCGTAGTGAAGGAAGCGTGGAGCGTAGTGAAGGAAGCGTGGGGCATAGTGAAGGAAGCGAAGGAAGCGTGAAGCGTGGGGCGTAGTGAAGGAAGCGTGGAGCGTAGTGAAGGAAGCGAAGGAAGCGTGGAGCGTAGTGAAGGAAGCGTGAGGCGTAGTGAAGGAAGCGTGAGGCGTAGTGAAGCGTAGTGAAGGAAGTGTGGAGCGTAGTGAAGGAAGCGTGGAGTGAAGGAAGTGTGGAGCGTGGAGTGAAGGAAGCGTGAGGCGTAGTGAAGGAAGCGTGAGGCGTAGTGAAGGAAGCGTGGAGCGTAGTGAGGGAAGCGTGAGGCGTAGTGGAGGAAGTGTGGAGCGTAGTGAAGGAAGCGTGGAGCGTAGTGAAGGAAGCGTGGAGTGAGGGAAGTATGGAGCGTTGTGAAGAAAGTGAAGGAAGCGTGGAGCGTAGTGAAGGAAGCGTGGAGCGTAGTGAGGGAAGCGTGAGGCGTAGTGAAGGAAGTGTGGAGCGTAGTGAGGGAAGCGTGAGGGGTAGTGAAGGAAGCGTGGAGCCCAGTGAAGGAAGCGTGGAGTGAGGGAAGTATGGAGCGTTGTGAAGAAAGTGAAGGAAGCGTGGAGCGTAGTGAAGAAAGTGAAGGAAGCGTGGAGCGTAGTGAAGGAAGCGTGGAGCGTTGTGAATAAAGTGAAGGAAGCGTGGAGCGTAGTGGAGGAAGTGTGGAGCGTAGTGGAGGAAGCGTGGAGCGTAGTGGAGGAAGCGTGGAGCGTAGTGAAGGAAGCGTGGAGCTTAGTGAAGGAAGCGTGGAGCGTAGTGAAGGAAGCGTGGAGCGTAGTGAAGGAAGTGTGGAGCGTAGTGAAGAAAGTGAAGGAAGCGTGGAGCGTCGTGAATAAAGTGAAGGAAGCGTGGAGCGTTGTGAAGTGGAAGCGTGGAGCGTAGTGGAGGAAGCGTGGAGCGTAGTGGAGGAAGCGTGGAGCGTAGTGAAGGAAGCGTGGAGCGTAGTGAAGGAAGCGTGGAGCGTAGTGGAGAAGCGTGGAGCGTAGTGGAGGAAGCGTGGAGTGAAGCGTGGAGCGTAGTGGAGGAAGCGTGGAGCGTAGTGAAGGAGCGTGGAGCGTAGTGAAGAAGCGTGGAGCGTAGTGAAGGAAGCGTGGAGTGAAGGAAGTAGTGAAGGAAGCGTGGAGCGTAGTGAAGGAAGCGTGGAGCGTAGTGAAGGAAGCGTGGAGCGTAGTGAGGAAGCGTGGAGCGTAGTGAGGAAGCGTGGAGCGTAGTGAGGGAAGCGTGGAGCGTAGTGAAGGAAGCGTGGAGCGTAGTGAAGGAAGTGTGGAGCGTAGTGAAGGAAGTGAAGGAAGCGTGGAGCTTAGTGAAGGAAGCGTGGAGCGTAGTGAAGAAAGCGTGGAGCGTAGTGAAGGAAGTGTGGAGCGTAGTGAAGGAAGTGAAGGAAGCGTGGAGCGTAGTGAAGGAAGCGTGGAGCGTAGTGAAGGAAGTGTGGAGCGTTTTTCGGGGTTTTCAGCTCCATCTTTTGTTCTTTCAGTCCCTGCTGGACCCAAAACCCCTCCCAGAGTGCTGGCCCCCAGATGGCTTGATGCCTGGTGAGTGATTTCCTCTGGATTAAGAGGCTTGCGATATGCTGGATCCTACATTTCCCATGATGCAACTTGTGCACACGCATGTCACTAACATCCTAATGTGTCTGCCCTTAGAGAGCAGCTACTGGCAGCTCTGCCCTCCCTCCAAGTCCGGCCTGCAGGGGGGGTTGCTGAGCTCTAGTTTCCCCCCCGGTCCTGTGCCCCTGGTGCCCCCAGATGCTCACCTGCAGGAGGGGGGTGACCCCCTGGACACGCCCCCATCTCATCCCCCACTGCAGCAGCACCGGCCACTGGCGCCGAGCTCCTCAGCGTCCGAGCTTTCCCTCCCTGGAGCACCGGCGGTGCCCCCCCCCGGCACCGGACTCCCCCCTCCACCTCCTCCTCCCCCCAAGCGGCACTGCCGTTCGCTGTCGGTGCCCGAGGACCTGTCACGCTGCCGCTACACCTGGCGGCCCAGCGCCTCGCGGGTCTGGACCCCCGTCAGTCGGCAGCAGTGCCACGGGGCGGTGGGGGGAGGGGTCACGGGGGCAGGCGGGGTGGGGGTTGTGGGGGGAGGAGCCTGTCCTCTCCGCGCCCCCAGCTCCTCCCTGAACTCGTCGCTGCACTCCTCGTCCAGCCCCACCTTCTTCAGCCTGGCGCTGTCTCCGGACTCGCCGCTACCCTGGAGCTTCCCCTGGGACCCCAGCGAGGCGGCGGCGGCGGGAGGAGGAGCCTGCTGCTGCTTCTTCCCCTCCCCCTCCTCCTGCTCGTCCTCCCCCTCCCCCCTGCACCCGCCTCCCCCTCCTCAGAGGCGTTTCTCCCTCTCCCCCGTGCTTATCAGAGACTCTGCGGCCTCCACCTTCTTGCCGCCGCCGCCAGCGGCCCCGAGCCAGACGCGGCCGCGCCCACCGAGCTGCTCGGCCACGGCGGCAGGCGTCCTGGTGCCCGTCTCGCCGTCCTCGGCCTGCAGCACGCCGTCGTCTCTGAGGCGCTGTCTGCCGCCGCAGCTGCCTCGCTGCCACTCGCAGCCCTGCGACCTGCTGCTCCTCAAACCGGGTCTGAAGAGGAGGCGGGACCCCGACAGGCCGTGTGCCCGCCCCGTCCTGGACTTCACCAAGATGACCCAGGTACCGGCTAGCACCAATATTCCTTTATAAGATGAATGAGCAGCAGGACACACTTCCTGTTGGAACGTTGGGTTTATCGCTCTCTTTGATTTGTGTTTTGCTCTGTAGACCCGCAGCATGGACCCCCAGGCCCTGGAGCGTGGGGGCCGGCCCCCCTGTGGAGGAGACGTGCTCATGGACTCCTTCATGGGTGACTTCCGGAGCTCGTGCTCTCCGGCCGAGTGTCTCGGGCGGACAAGCATCGGGCCGCTGAGCGAGAGCGACGAGGAATGCCGCGAGGACGAGGAGGACGGCGAGGAGGAGGACGGCGAGGAGGCCGAGGCGCCCGAGCGCGAGGCAGCGCAACAGGCAGTGTTTGAGAGGGACTGTACAGAACTGGACTTGAACTTGATAGAGGAGAACTGAGGTCGTTGTTTCATTCGGTTTTTGGATTGATCTGAAGCCCCGCCCCTCCGCCTCCTTGCCACCAATCAGCACGGCTCTCAGGAACAACACCTCCTCTCAGCTGCTGAGTCGCGCTGACGACCGCGATGATGCGACTGCCGACGGTGAAGACCGGACGTGACCTCATCGTCGCCGAGCTAGCTCCAGGCTAACGCACCAGGTAGCTGAGGGTCGGCCGTGACGTTCTGACCAGGCCGCCGCGTCGCCAACCTGACACGCCGTCGCCACAGCAACCACAGATCCATAAGTACAGATACAGACTCTTTGATGTTTGATAACCGGGTCGGCAAGGATCCACAATATATAATAATAATCATTAAAACTGCTCTGAAGTCAGTAAAACATCAAAAATAATGAACGTTACACTTTTCAAAAGTTGTTTTAGGTTTTTTTATTGATGAATAAGTCTTTTTTTTATATTTAATGCTGTATAACGTTCGTTAGGAAGTGAAACAGATCCCAATTCATCTCTAAAATCGGTTTCATATTTACAATAATCCAATCCATCAATATTAATAATTATTAATAACTATTAATAATTCAGCATCTCAGGTGTGTTTCATCGTCCAGGAGAATCGGCCCTTTAACAACAGGAAGTAGAACCAATAATTCACTTCATTACACATCGATAAACAGTGACGTCGGCGATGCGTTCAGGTTGGCTGCGTCGTCCTGGCAGACTGAACTGAGGGTGCGAACTCCTGGTGGTCATGTGACTCCAGATTGAATCAAGAATGTTTATTTATTTATTTATTTCGTCACAAAACATCCCCAAGTGTGAACAGAAGAAGAGGAGGAGATGAGGAGGCTTTTCGTCACACCTCACAGGAAACCTTTTAAAAAAGCTTTTATTTTGAAATGGCAGAAGGAAATGCCCCTGTGATGAAGTCCAGGTGAATTTGGTGTAAACATCGATCAGCTGATCAGTGTCACACATTGACTGCGTTTATTCTTCTTCTATGGATTTACTCTGGACGCTGAAGCTCCACACGACCGCCAGGTGAGAATTAGACGTCCAATGACAAATGTTTAAATGTTATTTTATGTGATTTCTATTTATTTATAAAAAACCCATTTTGGCTGCTTTAAAGTCACTGAAAGAAGTTCCAATCTTCGGAGGTGAATGTTTGGCGATGCGTTCAGGGACACTTTGACACGTGAGAGTTTCAGCTGCCGATAAAACATTGCGTTAGCGACAAACACGAGGGACAATCAACAATCAACAACACCCTTAAGTAATAACAAGAAACCTTCAGAGCTCTGACGTCCAAATGTCCATGAACGCATCAAAGGTTACTTCTGACTCATTGAAATCCGCCTGAAAGCCTGAAATGGTGCGTTCACACCAAGAGAGGGAAATTATTCGCGCGAGTAGATTCCATGTAAAGTCAACGCATGAGGCGAAAGACGCCCGACGCTGTCTATCGACAGCCAATCAGCGTTGAGATGCTTCGCTCGTCATCACCGTCGTGCTGCCACCGCGTGAATACACGTTATTACACGGCCGCTCACCGAGAGACACACACACACACACACACAGCTGAGACTGAACGCCTGTACGATCCGACACAACAGGTCATCAGGCCGGCTGCTGGTCCGCCTGAAGCAGCCTGGAGCTGTGAGACATCGGAAACGATAACTGTCTCTACGGAGACACGTGACGGAGATAAGTCACGCGTGTGGTGTGAACGGACCATAGCTTTGATGACATCCTCCCTCTTAAAGGAACAGTGCAGCGTTTCAGAAAAGCAGAGAGGCGTTCAGGTGCACCCCGCTCATGTGTGGAGGCTGGAGTCGTTGTTAGCCTAGCTTAGCATAAAGACTTCAGGACCTTTGGGTGTCGAGCTCCATTTTTGTTCATCCTAAATGGTGAACTGAGATAACAGCTAGCTACTTGTTAGCTTGCTAGCTTTACCTACAAAAATAAAAGGGACAAAAACAATAACGTTTAATAAAGGAACTGGAAATGTCCCTGTAACGCACATGCACGCAGGCGCGCACACACACACTCACCCCCCCTCGTGTGATTCTATTGATCTGTATCATAAAACATAAGTGGACATATTCCATATGAGTGCTAAAAGAGGAGGAGCTAGTAGCGTATCGGTTGACCTTTGACCTCTTAGCCCCTCTGCTTACTTTCTGATGTTCCTCCATATTTCTCATCTGGTTAAGAGGGCGTGTACAGAGACTCTGGTCTTTTAGAAATGTTTTTTATTGTATGTGATGAAAAAAAAAGAACTGACGACATGGCAATTTGAAAAAGCAGTTTGTGAATAAATTAAGTTTATTGAGAAATATTTTACAAACAAAGAGGAGAACTGGTGTCCTGTGGTTATTGTTTGTGTATATCAATTTTATATTATATATATATATATATCCACCCATCCATCCATCCATCTGCACACAGGGTCGCGGGGGGAGTCGCTGGAGTCCATCCAAGCCAACTTCGGGCGATAGACGGTACACCCTGGATTGGTCGAGGAGTCGATAATTATATATATCATCAAGACACTTTAAAAATTAGTTGAGAAAGTTGTTTCTCAGAAAAGAATAAAATATAAATATTTCATTATATCATTTTACAAAAAAAGGTTTCCCTGAAAAGAAAATAATTAATCACTAGACAGATAAGACAACATATTGCAAGAACTAGAAATTTGTTTTAAAAATGAAAAGTTAAAAATAAAGTGCACCAGCAGTGGTCCCCAACCTTTTTTACCTCACGGACCGGTTTCATGTCAGACAATTCCCCAACCAGCCCGGTGGTTGGGGACCACTGCACCAGCGAACAATAGGAGACAAGTGTATGTGCATGTGGAGTGTGAAGGGACTGAAAACAGGGATGTCAGTCGGTCAGTGGGGGAGCGGAGCTTTTGTCTGAAGAAATGCGTAAATATGAGCAAGACTTTAGAACCAGGAAGTGAAACCAGCGCGTCGACGCAGACGCAGGAACATGGGCCGGTCTTTACCTGCCATGACCATTCCAACGTGAGCTGTGACGCCTCACGTCACGCACGTATTTATCTGAAGGAAAAGTGGAGGATGCGGGCATCGATCCCGCTACCTCTCGCATGCTAAGCGAGCGCTCTACCATTTGAGCTAATCCCCCGGCTCTTCCCTCTTGTGTTTATTCATGTTTTAATTATTTCACTCTGGATAAAAGCGTCAGCTAAATGACATGTGATGCTTACTATGTTTTTCCTGCCTTTTCTTGGCTATTCTGTTGCTGAACGTACTCGTGTACTTTTACTATTTTAGATACCTGATGATTCAGCTGTACACGACCATACTCAATAGGAGTTTGCTGTGGAGACCTCCCGGGACCTGAAGTTGGCCTCCAACACATCAGGAAGAAGGCCCAGCAGTGGTTGACCTTCCTCCCCTGGAGCTGCTGGTCCTGATCTACTCCACCATCACCCAGTTGGTTCTCTGCTGCTCCATCTCAGTGGTTTGGACCACTAAACAGAACTATGACTACAGCGGACCATCAGATCAGAAGCAGCAGAACCAGGACCAGCTTCTTCCCTCTGATGAACACGTATTGCCCTTAATCACCACGCGCTGAAAATTCAACCCACGTCCAATGTCCTGGTTTCTAAACTCATGCGAGGCTGATAATACGTGTGTACTTTTCTCATTGAAAGCTTTATTAAATAACAGCGTACGTTTAGACTGTGGTGCTTTTCCGTTAGTACTTTTGTCCCACTGAACCAGGTACTAATAAAGTACTTGTACCTCCTCTCGCTCTCAGATCAGCAGTCCGACAGGAAAACACCCAAATAAGGCTCGAGGAAGTGATGACGCGGCAGAGCCTGATCCGAGCTGTGACGCGTCTCCGCGTTTCCGGCCACGGCGGCTCCCCGCTGCCCGTTTACCGGCTGCAGTCCGGCTGTGAGATGGTGACCGCCGATCGGGACCGGATTCTGGACTCTCCTGGGACCGTCCCGCTACAGGGGAATCAACGAGAGCAGCGGGCTGCAGGCGTCTCCGCTCTGCCCAAATATGGGCTTTCCCCCGCCGCGTCAGGACGGCTACGTCACGCAGGAGTCTTTATAAAGGCGAATCCTCGCTGAGGAACGTGACACATTCAAGTTCAAGTTGTCAGGGAGCCACATCCGGGGTATCTCCACACGTCCACGCGGGAACCGGAGCCTTCGACCCTTCCAGCGTGGGCTTCCTATCAGGCATCCCCGACCCCCCTCCGGCAGCAGCAGCGGCAGCCCGCACAGAGCGCCTCTCCGCCGACTCAGGAGCGGGGATCCCCTCGGTCCTCCGGTGCTCCTCCACCAGACCGATGGCAGCGACCAGAACCGAGCTGCCGGTGTCCGCGCTGCAGCCCCTGGACCCCCTGCCCGGCTTCCCGCCGCCCCCCTCCCCTCTGGACGGCTACTGCTCCCAGCTGGAGGAGCTGCTCCTGCTGCTGCAGACCGCAGCGGGGGGGGGCTCTCCGCCGGCCGCGTCCGCAGCGCAGGGACCCGGGCTGCAGAACGCCGAGCAGGACGGAGGTGAGGAGGAGAAATCTCACTTTAACTCCTGATGTTCTCCTTCCATCCAGTCAGGTTCATTTAATGCAAAACAATCAAACTGCCAAAACACATTACTTTGCAGTTACTTTGCAATATTTGATATGTATTCCAACATGGAAAAAAGCAGTAAATAACGCTGTGACAATCTTATTTTTTATTTAATACCAACGAGGCGCTCTATTTGCCTGCCCAGGGATTAATTTGATTCATTACTTTAATGATGTTTATGCAGCTGAGCAATGAATCATTATTTATGAGTCATTATTTAGTTAGTTATTTTTAAATGGTATGTCATTTTTAGATATTATATATTAAATTACATTTTGTTTTAGTAGTATTATACATAGTATAGTATATGTAGTAATATATTAAATTATTTACAATCCTTTTAAGTTATATTCCATCCATCCATCCGAAGAAACAGAAGAAGTTTTAATGTTGACCTAATCGTCTGCAGCCAATCAAAGCGCAGCAGACCAGCTGATCACTTCTTCTTCTGTGGTTCTTTCTCAGACTCTGTGTCGGACCTGGACCAGCACGGCTTCTCCCCTCTGGCCTATAGCGGTCGCTTCAGCTTCGAGCCGGCCTGCAGCGCCGGCCTGTGGGCGGAGCCTCTCCTCAGCCTCTTCACAGGGTTGGTCAGCGTCCCTCCCTCTGCGGCCTGCGCCGCCTCCCTCTCTTTGTTGTCATCGTCAGTGATGTCATCACCGCCGATCTTTAGCTGCGGCTCAGCTGACGTCACCTCCGTCTTCTCCGCCACGCCGACGTACACGTCTGCCGCCGGTTCCGACCTCTGCACCCGCCCCGCCGACTCCCAGCCAGCCCACCAGGCCTTCCCGCCTCAGGTCCCCTCCCCCGCCGCCTACCCGGCCTCTCAGGTGGTGCAGATGCTTCCCAACTGCCAGCACAGTGAGCTTGTTCCCAACCCGCCGCCGCTCACGCCACTCTCTGCCATTCAAGCCTTCTCCTTGCAGGGTCAATCCAGAGGCCCCGCCCACCGGGCCACACTAACCAAACCGTGCCGGGCAAGAAAGTCCCCCACCGGGCGACCGTGCAGAATGCCGCCGCATGAGCGCCCGTACGCGTGCCCTGCCCACGGCTGCGAGCGCCGCTTCTCGCGCTCCGACGAGCTGACGCGTCACGTGCGCGTGCACACGGGCCAGAGGCCGTTTCAGTGCCGCATCTGCATGCGCAGCTTCAGCCGCAGCGACCACCTGACCACGCACATCCGCACGCACACCGGGGAGAAGCCCTTCGCCTGCAGCGAGTGCTGCCGCAAGTTCGCCCGCAGTGACGAGCGCAAGCGGCACGCTAAGATCCACCAGAAGCAACGAGAGGGACGGAGCTCCGCCTCCTCTGTCAGCGGGCCCCGCCCCTACTCCTCGCCCTGCTCCTCCTATTCCTCCCCCTCCCTCTCCTTCACCTCCTCCTGCTCCTCTCCAGTGGGGAGTCTTCAGTCCAACGTTCACCGTGACCTTTGACCTGGGACTGGAACTCTGCCCTTGTGTGAACAGACAAGGTCAAAGGTCAAACACATGAACCTAAACCACAGAAGAAGAGAAGAGACTCTTAAGAATGTGCAGAGTACTTTTATAAGTGTACATAATGTCTACATGTAGTATAAAGTACATGAACGTGTACCTACTGAGTAGGTTAGGGGATCTTTTTCATGTTTTTATACTCAATGTATTTTTACATCAACGAGTTATGAGAATAAAATGTCAACGCTGCTGGTGCTTTCATTTATTTTCTATGAGGCAGATGACAGTGGGATTGTGTTAATATTTACATTTTAATAATTAAATACACATGCATTTAGATATATTATTTATCTATCATAGAATTTCATAAAAATTTTCAAAGAACATTTTTCTGGTAATTTTGTCCATTTGAAAGCTGTATCTGGAGGTGCACATGCACGCGGGGATCTATTGTGTGCAAGTGCGTGTTTCAGCCAACAGCTCTCAGCTGTAACAACAAAGCAAAAGCCCAAATATGGTATTTCCTGTCACTGCAGCGGACGTGACCATGTTAGGAGCCCTCCGCGTGCGTGTTGGAGTCGGCCAAGCTGTGACGTAAGCAGACAGACTGGAGCGCGTGCGCGTGTGTCAGTTATCTGACAACTGTAGTAACTGTTGTACATGTACACACATGATGCAATACCGTACTAGTAAATGAAGTATGTTTATACATACAAATGATATATATACTATGATAATAATGATCTCTCTTGTATCACGTCGTAGTAGGCACAGTTTCCGTAGTGTAGTGGTTATCACGTTCGCCTCACACGCGAAAGGTCCCCGGTTCGAAACCGGGCGGAAACAATCTTTGTTTTCAAAACATTTCGCATGAATTCATTCACAGCGCAACTTCAATGTGAACCAGGTTAAATCGCATTGAACGTGAAATAAATATAAAAACTCAGCTGTATTTAAACATGTCTTTTGTCACGTCCTCCGTTGCTTGGAGGATTACCCACAACCCTTTGCGCCCACGACTGGATGCAGGTACGGGTTTACAACAGCAGGCGGCGCAGATTCCCCATTGTGCGTTGAAATATCCACCTGCAAGTGGATCAGACTTCCTGTCCGACAGGAAGCAGCGCGTGAAGCTGGGAAACACGTCTCAGCCTCTCGGACCATCAGCACCGGTTCCCCCCCCAAGGCTGCGTTCTCTCCCCTCTGCTGTCCCCCCTGAACACCAACAGCTCACCTGTCCGCCTAGTCCTCCTCCCCCGTCCACCCGTCTTCCGGGTGACTTTGTCAACTACTTTACCAAGAAAATAGCTGACATACGCTCCTCCTTCTCAAACCCACTGGCTTCACCTCTATCGCCCTCACTTCCCTCCTTCACCCCGTCTCCTAACCAGGTTCTTACCCTGGTAACCTCTGCCCTGTAATATTTACATATTAAGACCCCCCGACGAGCAAGTAGGATAAATAACATGCAGCATCTTGACAGGATCAGATCTTCTTCTGTTTTCATATTTTATGTAAATGTCCACCGGGACTCAATGAGGAACCGATGACATCACACCTTAAAGTGTGATGTCATCGTGATGTAACAAAACACACAGACTTCACATTTGTTCCCACATAATTTCACTCAGGATCAAATAATAAATCACATAAATCTGTAACACAATGTTAAAATCGGAACTATTCAACAACCAAGAAGGAAATCACATCTTTTCTGTTGCCGTAGTAACTGATTACATTTACTCATCTATTCTACTAACGTTCAAAGTACTTTCACTTTACTTGAGTATTTATTTAGGATATATTTCCATATTTCAGGTTTAATCAAAACTAAAGTAAAGTGATCACATATTATTATTATTATCGATTAAACTAAAAGCAATATTTGAAATCATCAAGATTATGATGGCGGCCGAGATATTAATAAAGCTGGAGATCAGTTTAACTACTTTATACACATAATATTTAGGCTGGGAACTTCCTAATACTACTTCATAGCTTATTGGTTGATTTAAGGAAGTTAAGTTTAATGGAAATACTTAAGTGAAGTACTACTCAAAAGATCATTACGTACTTAAATTCCACCACTTCAAAGACATTTATTTTAACACTTACTATCAAATGTACACCATAAACAATATGCTTTAATTTTTACCTTTGGTACTTTGACGCTAGGAGTACTTTTACTTAATTTACCCAGTAACATGGGTGCATTGTTACTATTGTGTGGTGTCGGATGGGCGCGCTTGATTCGTTGAACCCAATGTGCTCTAGTCCAGGCTGTAGATGTTCTCCTGGACGGGCCTCCTCATCCGGATCTCATAGATGATGTGAGCAGGTTCTTCAGAGGACAAGCTGCAGCAGAAGGTCAAAGGTCAGCCATGGTCACTTCACATTTTCACCTCAAAGTATGGAGAGTAGCTATTGATATTATCATTTTTAAAATACATGTTATTATTTGTAATATTAATACAATTCCTATTACCAAATCCCCTAACCCTGATCAACATCATTTCTACACAGTCGATTTGTTTCCTTCACAACTAATCAGACGTGAATATAACGCTAACAGATAAGCTAGGCTAACGTCAGGGGTTAGCAGTTAGCGGTCGGTAGCCAATAAGAGGAGGAGTCCGGTGCGGGTGCAGAGTGGTCGTTTCACTGCTGCAAAACGTACCCACAATGCAACTCTCGTCATAAGCTCGCCAACAACATAAGACTGGCGGTTTGACTCACCAGCTGTTTGTTACGGCTCGTCTGTAAACGCCACCTGCAGATTGAGACGAGACGTTAGAAATACTGAAACCAAATATTCTGTATCCTGCTTTCTATGGGAAGAACAAACATACGTTTGAAGGCCAGAAAGAGGAAACCGACGGCCAAGACGAACAGCAGAGAGACGGAGAGAGAGAGGACGGGAACGTTGATGTGGAGGGAGAGAGACGAGTCGTCCACCTCCCAGAAGACAGACAGAGGATTCACCGTTAGACTCCTTAAAATACACAAATCCAGAGACCAGAGACCAGAGGAGTCGCCCCCTGGTGGTCACTGCAGGGAATGACTCACTGTAACGGTGTCGGAGCGCAGCATCGTGGAGTTCCTCCTCAGGAGGTCCAGCTGTGACGACAACAGCGTCTTCCAGTTTACTGCCTCGAAATAGACACAAAGACGCTTAGAACCAACTGATGATTTGTTCTTTTCTTCTACTGCCGAGTGGATGGAAACTGTGATCTTTAGATGTAAAGGCTACTTGCTCGATGCTAAAGACACATGAATTAGAAACAGAATACAACCGCTGGGAACAAAGTGAGCAAAGCTAATTAGCCAATTAGCTAGTTTGATTGACTTTGAGTGACACGGTTGAACATGGGGTCAGTGTAGCGTTAAAGCAAGGTGGAGTTAGCCAGTCAAGCTACATTGGTGGCTCTCTGCTAGTTAGCTAGTTAACTCTGTCGCTACACCTGCCTCAGAAAACGAGTCTGGTGAAAGAAAACTAGGTTAAGACTTCAACAAACATTACCGCCCACGTGGCAACGTTCACCGAACAACGATCCGCTTGATTTAAATAGAAAACCTTTGTTGTATCTCTGTGGGCGATTGTCGAGTCTCTGCGACCAGCAGGTGGATCCATGGCTCACCTGTGGAAGCCGATGGCTGTGTGAGGTCACCGGTCGCCGTGGGCGACGTTGCTGGTTCTCGTGGAGGAGAACTGGCCACCGGAGCTGAGGAGCAGGAGAAGATCACTCTGATTGGATCATATTGACGTTCAGGGAGGACAGAGATCCACCTGAGGAGGACTCACCTTTGACCACCCTCAGGTTCATGATCACCTTCTTGTCGTTGAAGATCCCGTCCACGTCAATCCTGCAGCAGTACGGCCCGCTGTCTGTCCGCCTCACGCTAAGGATGTCCAGGTCCATCTGTCCGTCCAGGACGTCCCCTGCCAGCCGGTAACGGTCCGCTACCTGCAGCATCGGGGGTCAAGGATCCGATCCCCGCCATGTTGTTTTTTATCAACCAGTGAGTAGGAAGTGACCTTAGCTAGATTTAAGAGGATGTGCTGTGTACGTCTCTGGTAAAGACCTGTCAATCAGCGTGTAGCCCCACCCTGAAGCTCTATGGTCTGTTTGACTCTAAATGAACCATAACTCACTAATGGCGCGTTTCCACTGAGTGGTACGGGTCGGTACGGGTCGGGTCGGTACCCTTTTATTTGTGTCTCCACTGCCAAAAGTTGAGAATGGTACCAAAACCGTACCGTCCCACTCTTATGGTACCCTTCCGTTGGGGCACCTGGCACAGTTGTTTGGTACTAAAGGGCGGAGCTAGACTCACTGCAGAGCGTTGATTGGTTGAAAGAGTGTCGTCATTTGCGCGTGCCGCAGGGGGAAAGACAACACACGTAACACGTCTGCAGCGTGTAGCCTTTGCTCAAACAAAGAGTGTCGTCTCCTTGTGACAAACGGCCACATATGGAGAAGCAGGAACAGGATCGGCTGTACGTCCTCCATTGTTGTTTGCGGTTAGCTTTCAGTTTTCGCGCGATCGAATGACGTCAATCTACTTTCCGTCATGTACCACGCCTATCAAGTAAGGCTACTGTTGGCGGTGGAAACGCTCGCCAAATCATGGTTAACAGACCCGACCCGTACCGTAGCGCTCGGTGGAAACGCGCCATAAATGAACATGATGTTGTATTGAAGAAGACTTGAAACTAGAGACTGAGACCATAAACCCCTGTTTACGTTTACTGAGGGAATAAATCAAGAGAGAAGTAGAGTCATTTCCTCATAGACGTCTATGGGAGCAGAGGAGTCGTCCCCTGCTGGTCACTACAGAGAAGTAGAGTCATTTCCTCATAGACGTCACTGGGAGCAGAGGAGTCGCCCCCTGCTGGTCACTACAGAGAAGTAGAGTCATTTCCTCATAGACGTCTATGGGAGCAGAGGAGTCGCCCCTGCTGGTCACTACAGAGAAGTAGAGTCATTTCCTCATAGACGTCTATGGGAGCAGAGGAGTCGCCCCCTGCTGGTCTGCAGGGGGCGACTGGAATGCAGGACTCTTCTGACCTTGGAGACGACGCCGTGCTCGTCCGTCTGCACCAGGATGTTGTTGCACCAGAACGTCCCGCAGCCACGACCCCAGCAGACCCGGCTCAGACCGAACCGCTTCACGGAGTACTGACAGGACAGAGAGGCCACGCCCCCTTCCGCCACTTTGAATCCCCTAACGGCCACTGCAGCGAAGCATCAAGCACAAAGGAAATATGTACAAATAAGTACAAGCAGTACAAATATAATAAGCAAAAATATATATTCAGTGCTTTAGTAGGGGCTCACTCCAAGATAAAAGACTACTTTTAGGGGATTATTACATTACATGTCACTGGATTATAGACTGAAATATTTTATGTATTCCTTAAATGTGTACTTAAGTGCAGTACTTGAGTTGTGGCGACCGGACAATGTCCCTGAACCCGAACGCACGACTCCCGAGACGGGGTTCAAAGTTTATTTACCAAAGGACACAGAGGAAAAACCAGTACTAGTTTCCTGCCGGTTAATTTTCAAAATAAAACGAAGGAAGGAAATCTCGACACAACCTGATCAGCGGCGCTTCCTGGACATGAACGAGTAAATGTAGGCTACTTCTTACCAGATAGATAGTAACTAAGGTCATTTGCTGAACTACTTCCATATATAATATCGTGTTCATATAGTGTAACCACAGTGCCTCTCATATAAATACACACTTAAAGGCCTCATGATGTCACTTCCTGTCCAACAAATCCCACTACGACTGTAATGAAGACCATAGCACAACGTCACTCAGCATCACTCTGTGGTACTAATACTACAAATATTCTGTTACAGTAAAAGTACAAATGCTACAGAGTAATTGTATTCCAATTCTGTAAGACTATTAATACAACACATTATTAAAGTAATGCTACACAGAAAAGTACTGTTGGAGTAAAAGTAGTAATCTCACAGAGTGGAAATACCCACATACAGTAAAAATATTAATACCACAAGGTGGAAAATACTCTTATTACGGTAAAGGCACTAAGATCACAAAATAAGAATTATCTGTGACAGTAAATACTGCAGAGTTCAAGTACTACAAAGTACAAACACTCGGTTACATTAAACATTGACGACGTCTGGAAGAAGAATCCAGGAGAAAAGACTTAAGACTTCAAATCATAGATTATAATGCTGCTAATTTGTTTTAATTATTAACGTAGCTTCTGTATGTTCTAACGATACACGTGTAGTAGGACAACAACGTCCCCTCTGACACGTAGCACGAGACTCAAAGCAGAGCAACACACTGATGACATCACAACACCAGGTGGTGATGTCATCACAGTCTCACCTGGCAGGACAAACAGCAGGAAGACGATGAAGGTTCGAAGCGTTCGCCGGCGGCGAGCCGAGACGGCCGCCATCCTGTGTGTGTGTGTGTGTGTGTGTGTGTGTGTGTGTGTGTGTGTGTGTGTGTGTGTGCGCCCATTGTCCAGTTAAACAACAACACAGTGTGTCTCTGTGGGCCGGGGGACGGGCCTGAGACACACTGCGTGTCTCTGTGGGCCGGGGGACGGGCCTGAGACAGTGAGACTTTTAAGTCACACACACACACACACACACAGTCACACACACACACACACACACACAGGCTTTGTGGGGACGTCACAGAGGACTCATTATTCACACCACATCCTTCTGTTTTACCCCGAGAGGCTTTTAGTTTTTCTAACTGCAGAGTGATGTCACAGAAGAGGAAATGGGCGTGGCTTGCTGTCAGCTGTTTACCTGGACAGGTGTTGATGGAGACGCTCCTCTGAAGGTGGCTGAGCTGTAATTAGAGAGGCGAGTGCTAGAGGGGGTCTCCTGAAACACAAACCCGAGGTCGAGGGACTCGTTCACCTGGCGTCTCCGGGACCAGACGGCAGCGCTCTGTCCTCCTAGAGGAGACACGTAACGCTTCTCCATCCCCTCAACTCACCGAAGACACAGACGAGCTGGAAGCCTTCGTAGAGACCCGGCCTGTGGGGGACCAGGTCCACACCGTCCCGTCCTCTTTGTAGTCTGTGTGGTTTGACAACTCGGTGCAGAGTTTCTTTTCTTATTTTTCTGCTTTAGGTTCTGAAGTTTAATGAGAGAACGTCAAGTCTGCTGATGACGATGATTTGTGGAGTCCTCCACCTCTGGACAACCACGGAGACCCCGAGAGACACGTTCACTCACCTCATAATTACTCCCATTCACAGACATTTAAAATGACTATGGGTCTGTTTAGTTTGAATAACTTTATTAGCACCTTTGACCATACCTGGTTTCTAGAGGGAGCATGTGTGTGTGTGTGTATATATATATATATATATATATATATATATAAAATCTGCAGCTGCCTCGGCATATTCCATTTAGTCAGCAGGAATCTTTTGGGCCTAAGGTACTTGTTAGTGTACTACATCTCAAAGCTACATTTAACATATATATTTACATTTAGAAGTTGTTTAACATTGACATTTAGATGAAACATTTTTATTATTTACCAACTGTTACTGCCAAACATCCTTGGAAAAGTTATTGAATGAATTTACATGAATTTCTCTCTAAAAGTTTGAAAACGTGACATATGAATATTGTCGTGCTTTCTTTTTATATAATAATGGTAAAACCTGCGCAGGATTTTAGATCGTGCGACATTTTACAAACTGCGCCCACCGGCAGCAGACTGGTCTGACGCTACAACAATGTCTGCGGTAAAATAACGGAGAGAGACTTTTATTCTGAAGGTCATCGGGGCCGGATGTTGGTAGCCGTGTTGTAGCTAACCCGATGCTGGCGATTTTTAGCAAATTCCGGAAGAGAATCGCTAGAAAATAGCAGAAACAAAATAAAGTTGGTCAGTGACATTAAATATACCGCACCTCTATTTGGAAAAGTTGAATCTTTGGTTCTGACATTGTCATATGTAAGGCCGAAAGAAGTTTTTAGCTAACGTTAGCTCATTAGCTACCGAAGCTAACCGGATCCGCTTTTTGGGCTCAGCTTTACTCAAGCTAAAGGTGGACAAATGTGCGTGAAGCGGAGCACCTGTTCGCACGAGCCCGGGGAGCCGTAAAGGTAAGTGTTTGCTTTCCACGACGCGACACTTTGTGCTGCTGCTCCAAAACCTGCACGGGGATAGCGAACGTCACGCTAAGGTAACCTGACGTCATTTGCTACAGGACAGATATGACCTTACGTTAATTAAGTATCTCCAGTTCCGCAGCCTAATACTGTACTTGTTATTGTACTAACGTTACATCTCAAAGGTACACATAGCACCTTTTACCGTACTGCGCCTCAGAGGTACAAGTAGTACCTGCAACTGTACTGTGTCCCAGAGGTACTCTGAGACTCGGAGGTCCTTGTGGTTCTGCAGGTCCAGGATGCTCTCGGGGCCGCATGGCGCTCTGGATAGGCCCCTCCTCCGGCTCCCCTTCACCAGCCTGGCGGTGCTGACGGTGCTGCTGCCTCTGACTGGCCTCCTCGCCTGCCTCTTCCTGTCCCTGGTGTACCACTACGAGGACGCCACCTACACGCACTGCCATGTGAGTCCTCGTCCCAACGATTGCCTCCCAGCGTCCTTTCCTATCCACTTCTCCTTGACCTCTGAGGGGAAGTCACAGGGACAAGGAAAGGTGGCAGGAGAGTTCCTGAGGGATTCGGACAAGACAAACGGGGCCTTTGGACCACCTTTGCTATGGTAAACCACCTGGGTTTTGTTCCCCCTCTCCTTTGTCTCCCAGGTGTCGAACTACCTCCCGTCCATCAGCGCCGCCATCAGCCGCGTGCCGGAGCGCTACGTGTGGCGCTGCTGCGTCGGCCTGCACTCGGCGCCGCGCTACCTGGTGTCCGCCGCCTACTTCGCTTTCTACCGCGCCCGCTTCTCCACGCGGCTCCCGGAGCTGCTGCTGAGCGCGCTGGCTCTCCTCTGCAGCCTCGCCGAGAACACGGGCCTGATGCTGCTCACCTACGTGGCGTCCACCGAGTCCTACGGTGAGTCCTACGGCGAGTCGTAGGGTGCGTCCTTCGCTGCGTGCACATCACACTAAACCCCCGCATTTGTCTCCACAGACGTTCATAAAAACGCCTTCATCGTGTTCATCGCCAGCTCGCTGCTGCACATGCTTGTCACCTGCAGACTGTGGCAGGTGATCAGGAGACACTACGTGAACCCAGAGGTGGGCAGACACGAGAGGAACACAGTTGTGTAGATAGGAGGGGGGCTCCACAGACCCACAGATGGGGTTCTAGGGGACCTAGAAGAGTGGTCATGGTTAGTGGTGCTTGTGAAATAGTGTCCTGACCCTTGTGCGCATAATGCGATTAATCGAGTTACATTTTTCATCTTTGCTCAGCACTATTCGAGCTGTCACAATATCAAATTTATTTTGCACGATTATTGCACCAACATTTATTGCGATATTTTTGCAATTTTCAGACCATTTTATGCCACTGATAACACAATATAATAGAGTAATAAAACGGTTTATTTGTCAGAATAGTCAACAATTAAAATCGTAATGTGAAAAAAATATCCTAATTAAAACAAAAAATAAATAAATAAGTGCAAGGGACACGGAGCGGGCGGAGCATCGGGCTCGGTGCGATGCGGTCGGGTTTCGAGAAAATGTGTCCAGCGCGCCGCAGCAGCTCGGGGACGGCGTTCCTCAAGAGGAGAAGGAGCGGCCGGGGAACCGACAGTAGTTCAGGTTGAAAGTAGGTTCTTGTTCCTCCGTCACATTTTACAACCCATTGTGGAGTCACCTGTCCTAGGAGGGACATCTATAGACCTGTCCTATAGGAGGGACATCTATAGGCCTGTCCTATAGGAGGGACATCTATAGGCCTGTCCTATAGGAGGGACATCTATAGGCCTGTCCTAGAGGAGGGACATCTATAGGCCTGTCCTAGGAGGGACATCTATAGGCCTGTCCTAGGAGGGACATCGATAGGCCTGTCCTAGAGGAGGGACATCGATAGGCCTGTCCTAGAGGAGGGACATCGATAGGCCTGTCCTAGAGGAGGGACATCGATAGGCCTGTCCTAGAGGAGGGACATCTATAGGCCTGTCCTAGAGGAGGGACATCGATAGGCCTGTCCTATAGGAGGGCCATCTATAGGCCTGTCCTATAGGAGCTGGACTATAATGCATCTGTAGACACACCACAGGGGTCCCTGGGCCTGAGAAGGGAAGAAAATGAGTTTAATGTGGATATTAAATGGGACTAAAACTAAGAAGGATTAAAATGACCAAATGTGACTAACGCACACCGCAAGGAAACAAAGCTGCGTTCATATCATTTATTTATCTCGGCCACAATAATCTCACATTAACGTGTTCATTTTGACAGCGTTAATATATATGTATATATTTAGCTGTGTGTATATTTTATATGTGTGTGTGTGTGTGTGTGTGTGTGTGCGCGTGCATGCACATGTTTCTCTTGGATGCTAAAGTTAGCTTAGCATCTAATTCTCTCTGTGTCCGGCTCAAGGAGATCACGTCGTTCCGCTGGAAGCTGCGTCTTTTCCTGTTTAACGTGAGCTGCTGTCTGATCGCCGGATACTTCTTCAGACGCCACAACCAGTACTGTGAGGGCGGAGGTGAGGGATCAGAAGCCCCGGGGCGAGGGGGGGTTCTCCTCCGACCGCTCACCCCCTGTCTCTCTGTGCTCTCCAGTCTACACCCTGTTCGCCTTCTTCGAGTACCTGGTGGTCTTCTCCAACATGGCCTTCCACATGACGGCCTTCTGGGACTTCGGCAGCGAAGAGGTGATCGTGGCCACGCCCCCCGACAAGCGATACTGAAGCAGCCGCCTCACAGGTGAAAGAAAGCACAGACCTGGAATATTTAAAGGCGTCGTGATGTCGGTGCTGCAGGAGACACCCGAGTTCCTGAAGCGCTGTGACGCCGCGGTAATAAGTTCTTCTTTATAAAAGGAGCGGACTGTTTTTATCAATCAACCAGTGAACAGGAAGTGACCTTGAGGAGGACGTACATGTCTCATGTAGAGACCTGTCAATCAGCGTGTAGCCCCGCCCTAAAGCGTCCCCTGCTTTATGGTCTGTTTGTCTCTTAATGGACCATCAGTCACTAAATGAACATCATGCTGTGTTGAAGAAACTAGAGACTGAGACCATGAACTCATGTTTACTGAGGGACTCGCATTCATTACTCAAGTAGAAATATAGATACTCAAGTGTAAAACGACTTCTGTAGAAGTTAAGTATCAACTCAAGCTTTTACTTAAAGTATAAAAGTAATGTGAGAGCAAAACAAAAGTCCATTGAGGACAAACTGCTGACGCGTGACCTCGCTCACGGAACATGTCGGTCGTTACAACGTGATCGACGTTGCCTTCAGATCACGTGACCTGCGTTCTGATGATGGAAACATGGCGACATTCAGAGAGACGCATCGACCCGCATGATACGACAAAGAGATCAAACCAGAAGCCATTTTGCAGTGATGCTAAATGACACGAGTGGGAGGACGGACACACGTTGTCCCTCTGATGAGGCAGACATGATAGATTCTCAACAAAGTTACAAAAAACCATTCAGGACAAACGCACGGCCATGAGGACACTGGTTTAATCTGCATGCCGCTAAATACCAACTGAGATCAGCGGGTGTCGTTCTGATCCAACAGGAGTCTGAATGTTGGATGTTTCTACTTCTCATCCAACCACAATCTGATTCACGCCGTCCGGATGGCGCCGTTCATCTGCACAGCTTGTTTTTGTGTGCGTGTTTGAACGATGACAAGTAATGAGGTCATTTTTAAAATGTAAGTCAAAATAAATACTCAATACCCCAAATGTCCACTTAAGTAAGGTAACAGAGTATTTGTACGTTACTTGACACCTCTGGTGAGGAAATAAATCAAGAGTAATTTTCTCATAGACGTCTATGGGACCAGAGGAGTCGCCCCCTGCTGGTCACTACGCAGAATGCAGCTTTAACACACGTTAAAGAACTGGAGGTTACAGTCTGCTGTCTGTCAGCTCGTTGCTCTTCTCACTTCATGTCATGACTCAGATTCATTGTCTGGTTAAAATAAAGAATCACAAACCACAGAGATCTACAGTGTGCATTGTATATATCTGCCTTAAACTGGATGGACTCTATCAGTTTGCTTTTCTCAAAAGGTCAATAATCTCCTCCTCTGGTTTATATTCCAATAACACTAAAGTTTATTCCTTATTGTCGAAATGCAAAGTGAAGTACAAACAAACTCTTTCCCTCCGGACTTTGGGTCCTGCTTCTCTTCATTAAATATCAAAAGATTCATCTGAAAGAAATCTACATTTTCCTCAAAGGCCTGAAGCTGAATCCGAATGATCAGTATTTGTCTGATCTATTAACTTACACTTCCTGCACCAGTTTCACAATAAAGGTTCTTTAACATTAAGGTCTTTTATTGTGAAATGCTGGTGAGGTTAGTGAATGTTTAACAATTTAAACCCCCATAACGGTTGTAAAGTGAGTCTGTACACATTTATTTAAATAAAGACCAAGAACTACGTCTACTTCCTGTTTGTCTCCCTCTGCGAGGTATTAATACAACAAGTACAAGCATGACCACGACAAGAACTGCCAGAAACAAGTATTTGTACGACCACAACAAGTAAAATGAATACCAAAATTGGTTTAAAAAAAGTACCAACGCCACAAATATCAGCACTACCACACGTTCAAGTACTACCTCATCAAGTAAAGTAGTTAAAAGTCCTTCATTGAGTTGTGTGTGTGGCGCCGGGAGCACAAACACACCTGGGAGCCCAGGTGTCGTTATGGTACCTGAAGCTGAGGAGTCCTTTACACCCACTACTTCCTAAAGTACTACACGTACCTCTCAGATGTAGTACTGTATAAAGTACAACATGTACCTCTCAGATGTAGTACAGTATAAAGTACTACACGTACCTCTCAGATGTAGTACTGTATAAAGTACAACATGTACCTCTCAGATGTAGTACAGTATAAAGTACTACACGTACCTCTCAGATGTAGTACTGTATAAAGTAGTACATGTACCTCTCAGATGTAGTACTGTATAAAGTACAACATGTACCTCTCAGATGTAGTACTGTATAAAGTAGTACACGTACCTCTCAGATGTAGTACTGTATAAAGTACAACATGTACCTCTCAGATGTAGTACTGTATAAAGTAGTACACGTGCCTCTCAGATGTAGTACTGTATAAAAGTACAACATGTACCTCTCAGATGTAGTACAGTATAAAGTACTACACGTAGCATGTACCTCTCAGATGTAGTACTGTATAAAGTAGCACATGTACCTCTCAGATGTAGTACTGTATAAAGTACAACATGTACCTCTCAGATGTAGTACTGTATAAAGTAGTACACGTACCTCTCAGATGTAGTACTGTATAAAGTAGTACTGTACTGTATAAAGTAGTACATGTAGTACCTCTCAGATGTAGTACTGTATAAAGTACAACATGTACCTCTCTACAGATGTAGTACTGTATAAAGTAGTACACGTACCTCTCAGATGTAGTACTGTATAAAGTACAACATGTACCTCTCAGATGTAGTACAGTATAAAGTACTACACGTACCTCTCAGATGTAGTACTGTATAAAGTAGTACATGTACCTCTCAGATGTAGTACTGTATAAAGTACAACATGTACCTCTCAGATGTAGTACTGTATAAAGTAGTACACGTACCTCTCAGATGTAGTACTGTATAAAGTACAACATGTACCTCTCAGATGTAGTACAGTATAAAGTACTACACGTACCTCTCAGATGTAGTACTGTATAAAGTAGTACATGTACCTCTCAGATGTAGTACTGTATAAAGTACAACAGTACAGATGTAGTACTGTATAAAGTAGTACACGTACCTCTCAGATGTAGTACTGTATAAAGTAGTACACGTACCTCTCAGATGTAGTACTGTATAAAGTAGTACATGTACCTCTCAGATGTAGTACTGTATAAAGTAGTACATGTACCTCTAGTAAGTACTTTTATTAGTAGTTTTAGGATATTTGTTTACTTTACCGGAGGTAATAATTTGAATGCTTCTCTTTTCTAAGATTATACATCGATAACAGTGTTTAACACTCAGTACGAGTAAATGAAACCGTTTATTCAACTTCCTCATTTCTATTTACGGATCATTTCACCACCGAGCTGCTTCCTGTATGAGACCACTTCCCGTAGAGGATCAGGACCACACGGAACTGCTTCCCGTAGAGGATCAGGACCACACGGAACTGCTTCCCGTAGAGGATCAGGACCACAGGGAACTGGTTCCCGTATAGGATCAGGAGCACACGGAACTGGTTCACGTAGAGAATCAGGACCACACGGAACTGCTTCCCGTAGAGGATCAGGTAGAGGATCAGGACCACACGGAACTGCTTCCCGTAGAGGATCAGGACCACACGGAACTGCTTCCCGTAGAGGATCAGGACCACACGGAACTGGTTCGTGTAGGATCCCGGATAGGATCACACTGCTTCCCGTAGAGGGAACTGGTTCAGGACCGACTAGAGAATCAGGACCACACGGAACTGGTTCCGTATAGGATCACGGAACCCGTCGTAGAGGATCAGGACCACACGGAACTGGTACACGGAACTGGTTCACGTAGAGGATCAGGACTACACGGAACTGGTTCACGTAGAGGATCAGGACTACACGGAACTGCTTCGCGTAGAGGATCAGGAGCACACGGAACTGGTTCACGTATAGGATCAGGACTACACGGAACTGGTTCACGTATAGGATCAGGAGCACACAGAACTGGTTCACGTAGAGAATCAGGAGCACACGGAACTGGTTCACGTAGAGAATCAGGAGCACACGGAACTGGTTCCGCGGAACTGGTTGCGTGAGGATCAGAGGATCAGGAGCACACGGAACTGGTTCACGTAGAGGATCAGGACCACACGGAACTGGTTCACGTAGAGGATCAGGACCACACGGAACTGGTTCACGTAGAGGATCAGGACCACACGGAACTGGTTCACGTAGAGGATCAGGATCAACATTTAAAACAATAGATTACGTTGGAGTTTCATCTTGATTT
Source organism: Gasterosteus nipponicus (assembly GCA_014132575.2). Lineage (NCBI taxonomy): Eukaryota > Metazoa > Chordata > Actinopteri > Perciformes > Gasterosteidae > Gasterosteus > Gasterosteus nipponicus. The sequence continues at coordinate 31,943,962 of BMAF01000003.1, forward strand.
TAATCGTTTTTTTCACAGTTCATCACAAATGCTTTAAATTAACACTCGGCCCCCCAGGACCAGACCTGGCCCCGTGAGTCCCACATAGCCCAAAACCTTCCTACCCCCCCAAAGATAAACCTCTAACCACAGGGTCCTCCACACAGTGTCTGAGGGGGCGATGACCCAGCCGGTTCTGGGGCGGGCTTGGCCTCTGAAGCTCCGCCCCCTCACAGCAGGACACAGTGCTTCTTCTGGACGGCAGGCTGCGGGTCGAGGACGGCCCTCACAGCCTCGGCGAACACGTCTTTGATGCCGTCCTGGTTGAGGGCGGAGCACTCCAGGTAGCGTGCGGCGTGGATGTGGCGTGCGAGGGCGGCGCCCTGCTGGTGGCCCACGGGCGCCTGGTTCTGCTCCTTCAGCTTCCGCTGCGTCTCGCCGTCGCTCCGCAGGTCGCTCTTGGTGCCCACCAGAAGGATGGGGACGGCGGGGCAGTGGTGAGACACCTGGGGGGCAGAAATCAGAGACAGCCTTGACCTTTGACCCTCTGCTGCATTGTGGGAATGAATATAAAAGCATGCTGCCTTAAATACGACCAGAACATTCTGGGGTTTTAGACAAATCCGATGTGATGCTTTTCAGTAGCAGCCGGTTAGCTTAGCTTAGCACAAAGACTGCAAACGAAGGGAAACCGCTAGCCCGTTCTCCTTAAGTACCACTGAAACCAAATTGATTCATCAAGCCGTCAAAGACCCAATTAGAGCTTAGCCGGCGGGAAGGTGTTTGACCTCTGACCTCTGGGTGCCACTTGTGCTTGACGTTCTCGTAGGAGGCGGGGCTTGAGATGGAGAAGCAGATGATGAAGACGTTGGTCTGCGGGTAGGAGAGCGTCCTTAAGCGGTCGTACTCCTCCTGACCTGCCGTGTCCCACAGGTTCAGACTGATGACCCGGTTATCCACGGTGACCTGAACGCACCACGAGGTGCACACGGACGCACAGGAGCACACGCTGGTCAGGGATTTGAACCAGCTGAATATTTGAAAGTAACGGACACACACCTGGCTGCTGTAGTTGTCAAACACTGTGGGGATGTACTCCTTGGGGAAGGCTCCTGTCGTGTAGGAGATGAGGAGGCAGGTCTTCCCCACAGCACCATCACCCACCACCACGCACTTGATGCTCTGCATGACCTCTGACCTCAGCAACCTGCAGCACAGCCAGCTGTGTACTTTACTAAACACTGTACTACCTCTCAGAGGTACATGTCATACTTAAACTCAGCGATACTGCAGCAGAGGCTCTGAATGGAGCTTTTACCTTCGAGGGATCTGATTGGTCGACTCGTTCTGTCTGTCAGAGACACTTCAGCTTCTTTCAGTCAACACAGTTTGTTCAGAGACACGTGACGGCCCATCGTCTGACTGCAGGCGGGACAGAGGGGGACAGAGGGGGACAGGGGGGTTCATGGAAATGATCTATGCAGGAAACAGTCTAAACCAAACAGACGTTAATCTGCTCGCACACACATGACACACATGGACACACATGGACACACATGACACGTTCCATTAGTTTCATTGAATGACTCTTCGTAGGGGGGCTGTACGTAGGGATGGACACTTAGTGAAGAAGACCTGGGTGGGACAGGACTCTGCAGGCCACCTTGGTGGACAGGTCGCATTGGGTCTCTCAGTGTGTTGCCTTTATTTTTTGAATGAAGCTCACAGGGTCCATGTTGGTTGAGCTTCAAGGTTCATCCATGCTCTACATCCACGCCGGGCTGATGGTGAGGTCCGGCTGATCTGGTCCACCTCTTTTTATCTCTAGTTTCTCCGGCGAAGTTCTTCTCTCGTACCGAGTCGGGTCGGGTCTTCTTGAAGGACGCTGCCGGTCGTCGCTCTGGTTATGTTGCGGCGTGAGACTCGCCCTGATGAGAGCGCAGCAAAGGGCCCAAATCTCAATGTATTTTGGCTGAAATTCTAATGTCGCTCATTAACTTTAGCAGTGATTGGCTAACTGCTTCTTATGGTTTTGTGTTTTCATGAGTCCCTTGCGTGCCTTTTCCTCCCGTATTGCTTGTGTGCGGTGAATTGCTCTGCAACCCTTTTAGAACCATGAATTGAAACGAGTCCATTGACACGACTGCGCGAAAAGAAGCAGTTGCAGAAGTTTGCCGGCGCCTTTAGACCGGCCCGAGTCCAGCTGAGACGTGCAGGAAATATACATATATAACATATATTTTGTGCAGATATCTTAACTTACAAATATTACTGGGAATATTTCATGTTTCAAAACGCAGACAGACGCTTATTGGTGAGATTATTTTTTCGTGGCTCCAGGTGGGACAGCGGCCCGTCGCCCTCTATGGACCACTGCTCCATGAGCACGACATGCACAAACATTCCTTGCTCTCAGCTAATGCGGCTAACAGAGCTAACAGCATCTCACGTGCACTAACATGAACTAGGAGGCACGGCTCATAAATTAATCCAAATAATAATTCTAATAAAACTTAATAAATATAAAAAAGATAAAAAATAAAATATTGAAACAATACAAACTATAAATAATTCAACAATAGTAGTAATACCACATATTTATATACGCACGCTTTTATAACTTCACGTACAAGATGTTCTTGCCAACATTTCCACGTGTTAATAAATGTTATATATAAGTTGGAGAGCATTTTAGAAAAAGTCCATAAAAGATCCCCGAGCTTTTGTTGCTGAGGGAATCAAAACGTTATTCCCCTCTTCATTGACTAAAAATATCATATTTTAAGGAACGATCGACATAAAAAGTGTGTGTGTGTGCATTTTACATTTTTAACTCATAGTGGCCAGAAGTATTCAGCAAGATAAGTCATATAATGCGGTACAAAAATGTAAGTATGAGCATTAATACAAACATTAAGCACCAAAAGTAAAGTAATGTTGCAGTAAAGGAAGCACCTTTTAAAACTTACTACGCCAAAATATCACATTTCCGCAATGGTTGGGTCTTTTTTGTTTGTTAATAATCTCGGTCTGTAAATCCAACGAACAGGAAGTAACTAACAGCTTCGGTTCCGTCTTGTCAGCTGTGTTCTTTTTCTCTATTTTTATTTCATCGGTACCTCAAAAGAACCGAAGAGGAACCAAAGAGGAACTGAGTCATCTCGCAGCTGAAGAACTTAAGGGAAATGTGTAGAATTGGTGCTCTGTTGTCTTCCCATAAGAGGCAAACTGAGTAACAGACCTGGACCAGACAAGGACTACGAGACCAACAAGACCAGAGACTACTATATATTATATATATATATGTATGTGTGTGTGTGTGTGTATATGTATGTGTGTGTGTGTGTATATATATGTATGTGTGTGTGTGTGTGTATATATATGTATGTGTGTGTGTGTGTGTATATATATGTGTGTATATATATATATATGTATATATGTGTGTGTATATATGTATGTATGTGTGTGTGTGTGTGTATATATATGTGTGTGTGTGTGTATATATATGTATATATGTGTGTGTGTGTGTGTATATATATGTATATATATATATATATATATATATATATGTATATATGTATATATATATATATATGTATATATGTATATGTATGTACATGTATATACATATACATATATATGTATATGTATGTATATATATATGTATATGTATGTATGTGTGTATATATAAATATGTATAAGTGTATATATATGTCTCCATATATATATATATATATATACATATGTGTGTATGTATGTATGTGTATATATATATGTATGTATATATACACACACTAAGAAGAAAAATGACCCCTCCCAGCTGCTGAGGAAAGCTGTCGGAGGAGGACACGTTGGAGCAGGAAGTCTGCAGACTGCTGGTAGACCAAAGACCAAACTGCTGATCAGCTTTGCCCAACCCCCAACAGGCCAAAGAGGAACTGGTCTGTGTTGAAACCGAAACAGGAAGGGTTTGTCCGGCGCTGTGTTCATCCACTAGAAGGAAATGTGTTCACTGAGACGGTCTGACATGAACCCCAGTGGCTCAGAACCTGCTCTGCTGTCCACCCACAGCTGTCTGTACACCAAAGACAACTAGGACTATTGGTCAATCAGGGTCAAAACCACCAAGAAGACCACACCAAGCCTTTGACTGAAGCACTGGATCTGGGACTGATCCCCATTGAATAACCCACCAGACCAGGACTAACGTATCAGGGACTATTAAACTAAAGCAGGACTTTAAACAGTAGAGAATATTAAACCTGGACTAACACACACAAAACAGGATACAGCTTCAGAACAGAGTAGAAAACCAGAATATGGGCCGAAGGCCAAAGAGTATTTGAGCAAACAAAAGTAGAAAAGCAGAAAAGATCAACAAACTACGATTGAAATAACTTGGTGGAAAATATAAAATCAAAAGTTAGATGAACCTCTGGATGTACACTTGTATTTATGTCCACCTCTGATGGATTCCCCACATCAGCAGTAAGAAATCTCACGCTGTGACCTGTTTCTCTACACAGTTTCCGACTTTTCCTAAATATCTTTAATCACACGTGGTTCTGTGATTCTCCCACTTCCTCTGGGCTCCGTCGGCCCTTTCAATTAGTCAATAGACCTCCAACATCCCACCAAGGTCCAAAGGCCCAAAAACACAAAGGCGAGATGATGTTCCAGATATAAAAAAATGACCGAACAGCTCCAGAAAAGGGACCTTATTGAGAAGTTATTACAGTATTAGTATTATGCTTATTACATCATTAGTATTGTCGTTATTATTTATCAACTAATTGAAGGATTTGATTCTTAAAGTATCCTATTCTCTAGTCGGGTGGTGAGGGACAGGTCATGTGACGCAGCCCTCCCAATCATGGCCTCTTTGTCCTAAACTCAAGACAGAGCTTTGATTGCAGATGATTACTACACCTCCAACCACTACACCACCCAACGCTACACCTCCAACCACTACACCACCCAACGCTACAGCTCCAACCACTACACCACCCAACACTACACCTCCAACCACTACACCACCCAACGCTACACCTCCAACCACTACACCACCCAACGCTACAGCTCCAAACACTACACCACCCAACGCTACACCTCCAACCACTACACAACCCAACGCTACACCTCCAACCACTACACCACCCAACGCTACACCTCCAACCACTACACCACCCAACGCTACACCTCCAACCACTACACCACCCAACGCTACACCTCCAACCACTACACCACCCAACGCTACACCTCCAACCACTACACCACCCAACACTACACCTCCAACCACTACACCACCCAACACTACACCTCCAACAACCACTACACCACCCAACACTACACCTCCAACCACTACACCACCAACCACTACACCACCCAACACTACACCTCCAACCACTACACCACCAACCACTACACCTCCCACCACTACACCTCTAACCCAACACTACACCTCCAACCACTACACCACCCAACACTACACCTCCAACCACTACACCACCAACCTACCACTACACCTCCAACCACTACACCTCCAACCACTACACCACCAACCACTACACCACCCAACACTACACCACCAACCACTACACCACCAACCTACCACTACACCTCCAACCACTACACCACCCAACACTACACCACCCACCACTACACCTCCAACCCAACACTACACCTCCAACCATTATACCTCCAACCACTACACCTCCAACCCACCACTACACCTCCAACCACTACACCTCCCAACCATTATACCTACAACCCAACACTACACCTCCAACCCAACACTACACCTCCAACCACTACACCTCCAACCCAACACTACACCTCCAACCACTACACCTCCCAACCATTATACCTACAACCCAACACTACACCTCCAACCCAACACTACACCACCCAACACTACACCTCCAACCACTACACCACCCACCACTACACCTCCAACCCACCACTACACCTCCAACCCAACACTACACCTCCAACCATTATACCTCCAACCACTACACCTGCAACCCACCACTACACCTCCAACCACTACACCTCCCAACCATTATACCTACAACCCAACACTACACCTCCAACCCAACACTACACCACCCAACACTACACCTCCAACCACTACACCACCAACCACTACACCACCCAGCACTACACCTCCAACCACTACACCACCAACCTACCACTACACCTCCAACCACTACACTTCCCACCACTACACCTCCAACCATTATACCTCCAACCACTACACCTCCAACCCAACACTATACCACCCAACAGTACACCTCCAACCCAACACTACACCTCCAACCACTAAACCTCCAACCACTACACCTCCAACCCAACACTACACCTCCAACCACTACACCTCCAACCCACCACTACACCTCCAACCACTACACCACCCACCACTATATCTCCAACCACTACACCTTCAACCACTACACCACCCATCACTACACCACCCACCACTACACCACCCACCACTACACCTCCAACCACTACAGCTCCAACCAGCAGGTTCAACAAACAAACAAACAAACAAAGAGCCTATTGATTCACGGAGGAATTGATCTGCTGATGGGAAGTAGAGCTGAGATCAATAACCAGAGAGATCAGACACACACATACACACTCTCACACACACACTTACAACCACAGACACACACACACACTTACAACCACACACACGAACACTCACACAGCCGGTGGGTCTCGGGTGGATTGAGCGACGGAGACTTACCGGTCATCGGTGCTCCTCTCCGGTCACAGAGCTCCGCGTCTGGGCGTGTGTGAGTGTGTTCGTTTGTCAGTGTGTGCATGCGTGTGAGTGTGCAGAAGGGACAGCGGATCTCTATCTCAGTACGAGGCGTGCGGGTGGGGCTAGTGAAGAGGAGGAAGTCTGAGAGGAGAGACAGGGGAAGTGATGGAGCAAGTATGAGGAAGTTTAGCGTGCGCGTGCATGTGGGTGTGTGTGTGTGGAAGTAACTTTTCTGTTTGTTCAGTCCGGTCTGAGTTGAGAAAAAAACCCTTGTGTACCTGCTATATTTTAAAGAACCAACCAGAGATTAGCGCGTCAACGTGAGGCCCCGCCCACTATCAGATTGATTGACAGATTTCAGAATAGAAGCTTGGAATTTTTTTGCTGGAAGAGCTGGACATTGTGTGTCCATTTGTAGTCATTGTACCGTCCATTTGTAGTCATTGTACCGTCCATTTGTAGTCATTGTGTGTCCATTTGTAGTCATTGTGTGTCCATTTGTAGTCATTGTACTGTCCATTTGTAGTCATTTTGTGTCCATTTGTAGTCATTGTGTGTCCATTTGTAGTCATTGTACCGTCCATTTGTAGTCATTGTGTGTCCATTTGTTGTCTTTGTGTGTCCATTTGTAGTCACTGTTCATCCATTTGTAGTCATTGTGTGTCCATTTGTAGTCTTTGTGTGTCCATTTGTAGTCACTGTTCATCCATTTGTAGTCATTGTGTGTCCATTTGTAGTCATTGTGTGTCCATTTGTAGTCACTGTTCATCCATTTGTAGTCATTGTGTGTCCATTTGTAGTCATTGTTCATCCATTTGTAGTCATTGTGTGTCCATTTGTAGTCATTGTACCGTCCATTTGTAGTCTTTGTGTGTCCATTTGTAGTCACTGTTCATCCATTTGTAGTCATTGTGTGTCCATTTGTAGTCATTGTACCGTCCATTTGTAGTCATTGTTTTTGGTAAAAAGGATGAAGAATTGAAGCACTGAGCTTCAATCACTGATGTTAAAACCACAAACCAAGCTAGAAATTAATGTGTAATTATGGATTCGAACCTCACCTGAACACTCATATCAAGACAGTTAC
>BMAF01000003.1:31956796-32017019 GCA_014132575.2 Gasterosteus nipponicus
TCAAACCTCCATCAAAAGAGCTCAGCTGGTTCCATCTCCTTTACCAACCGCTCTCCGTGGAGGTGAGAGTTCCTCGTCCTCCCTTCTTGTGTTCCTCAGAACAGCGATGGGGAACCACGGGTCCAATCTGGACGACATCCTGGCCGAGGACATGCACCACTGGTACAACAAGTTCATGCGGGAGTCCCCGTCGGGCCTCATCACGCTGTTCGAGCTGAAGGCCATCCTGGGCCTGAAGGGCATGACGGAGGACGCCAACAGCTACGTAGACCAGGTCTTCCTCACCTTCGACATGGACGGGGTGCGTTTCACACGAGTCCTTTCAAACTAAAAGCGCTCAATATGTTTATCAGTTCAATATCGGAAGGGTCAGGGCACGTTTTGAGGAATATATTTTTTTATATATAATATACGTATGTGTATGTAAATATACATTTCTATATATAACCGCATATAAAATATTTCAGTTTGTCAATTGAAACCAGATAAACAGCGTTGGATTGAACATTGACCATAAGGTCCTCAGAAAGTATGGAAAACAAATCTGTGTGTCTGAATAAATCAAAGTCTTGTAATAAAATTGGTCATTGAGCGTAAAACTCCATAAACCTGTGCAATGTAACTTTATGACGGAAAATTTGAAACTAACGACTTATTTTTGGGGGCAAGCGCTTGATTTGATTAATTCTGAATTATTTTTTCAATCCATCACTTAAAAAGAGTTACAAAGCAATCGTTTAACTCTATAATATAAATTCGTATGGTTATTGGTTTTGATCTTCAATGTTGAAATTAGAATTGTTGACTTTTTAACTTGTGATGGTTTGTTTTGTCTGTAGGAGCCACTTTCTGTGAGAGCGTCTGTTTTGTTCTTCACGTATACAATAAATAAAACAATAAATATGCTGTGAGTCCGTGTTGACGATAATAATATTATATATAATATATAAAATAATATTATTGTTAAATATTAGATCTCACTTTGAGGACACGAATACTAATTTGATCATCGTTTGTTTCCTTTACCAAAAAAAAGATAGAAGAACCTTCCACAGTTTACCTGGAAAATGAATATCTTTAAGTTCTTTAAATGTTATTATTCATTCATTCATTGATCGGGACAAAAAAGGCACTCATTGTTTGGGGAAAAAGACGTCGGTCATTGATCGATTATGGACAAAGACGTCGGTCATTGATCGATTATGGACAAAGATGTCGGTCATTGATCGGGACAAAGATGTCGGTCATTGATCGGGACAAAGATGTCGGTCATTGATCGGGACAAAGACGTCGGTCATTGATTGGGACAAAGACCGTGGTCATTGATCGGGACAAAGACGTCGGTCATTGATCGGGACAAAAAAGGCACTCATTGTTTGGGGAAAAAGACGTCGGTCACTGATCGATGATGGACAAAGATGTCGGTCATTGATCGGGACAAAGACGTCGGTCATTAATTAGGACGAAGATGTCGATCATTAATTAGGACAAAGATGTCGGTCATTGATCGGGACAAAGACCGTGGTCATTGATCGGGACAAAGATGTCGGTCATTGATTGAGACAAAGACCGTGGTCATTGATCGGGACAAAGATGTCGGTCATTGATTGGGACAAAGACCGTGGTCATTGATCGGGACAAAGACCGTGGTCATTGATTGGGACAAAGACCCTGGTCATTGATTGTGACAAAGACGTCGGTCATTGATCGGGACAAAAAAGGCACTCGTTGTTTGGGGAAAAAGACGTCGGTCACTGATCGATGATGGACAAAGATGTCGGTCATTGATCGACAAAAGATGTCGAAGATGTCGATCATTAATTAGGACAAAGATGTCGGTCATTGATCGGGACAAAGACCGTGGTCATTGATCGGGACAAAGACCGTGGTCATTGATCGGGACAAAGATGTCGGTCATTGATTGGGACAAAGACCGTGGTCATTGATCGGGACAAAGACCGTGGTCATTGATCGGGACAAAGACGTCGGTCATTGATTGGGACAAAGACACTGGTCATTGATTGGGACAAAGACGTCGGTAATTCATTGGGACAAAGACGTCGGTAATTGATTGGGACAAAGTTGTAGTCATTGATGAAGACAAAGACGTCGGTCATTGATCGGGACGAAGACGTCGGTCATTGATCAGGACAAAGTTGTAGTCATTGATGGAGACAAAGACGTCGGTCATTGATTGGGACAAAGACGTCAGTCATTGATCAGGACAAAGTTGTAGTCATTGATGAAGACAAAGACGTCGGTCATTGATCGGGACGAAGACGTCGGTCATTGATCAGGACAAAGTTGTAGTCATTGATGGAGACAAAGACGTCGGTCATTGATTGGGACAAAGACCGTGGTCATTGATTGGGACAAAGACGTCGGTCATTGATCAGGACAAAAAGACAAAGACGCCGGTCATTGATCAAGACGTCGGTCAAAGACAAAGTTGTAGTCATTGATGGAGACAAAGACGTCGGTCATTGATTGGGACAAAGACCGTGGTCATTGATTGGGACAAAGACGTCGGTCATTGATCAGGACAAAGTTGTAGTCATTGATGGAGACAAAGACGTCGGTCATTGATCGGGACAAAGACGTCGGTCATTGATCAGGACAAAGTTGTAGTCATTGATGGAGACAAAGACGTCGGTCATTGATTGGGACAAAGACGTCGGTCATTGATCAGGACAAAGTTGTAGTCATTGATGGAGACAAAGACGTTGCTTAGCTCTGTGACTAATGAGATCACGCTGTTTGCATGCAGAGACAGTCGGTCTCGGAGAGCTAATGGGATTGAGAGGCTGAGCGGGTAAAGTTCGGGGAGGATGAGCTCCACTCAAAGACAACAGATCTGTTAAATGCTTTTAAAATGAGGTCAAATCTTCGGACAGTTTGTTCGATCTGAAAGAGATGAAAGAATCGACGAGTTTAAACTACGATGTGAAAAGGGAGAGTATCTTTAAACAATAGTAAGAGAAGATAGTACTAATACATTGAGAGTGAGAGTACTCTGTCATTGTAGAGGCAGGTCTCCCCGCTACCGCTATTCAACCTGAATGGACCTGGTCCAACCCGACATCCCGACCCGCACTCTCCGCTCTGCATGTGATAAACTGCTTGTTCCTCCTCACTGAGAGCAAAACACTCCACTAGATCTCCACTCTTTGCTGTCCTGCTCCTAAATGGTGGAAGGAGGTCTCTGAAGACATCAGGACCACAGAGAGCCTTCACATCTTCAGACTAAAGACACACCTCTTCAGACTCTACCTCCACTAACACACTAACTAACTGTAGCACTTACACTGGACTTATAATGGTTCTTATCTACAGCAAGTTGTAAACTGGCTTATGTGATGAAATCACACTTTCTTGTTTCTTGTTCTGAGTTTGTTCTTATTGTAAGTCGCTTTGGATGAAAGCGTCAGATAAATGACATGTGATGGAATGTAGAAGTACCAATATCACAATGGGAAAATATTCTGTCACAGTATATATATATATATATATATATATATATTTATACTTTCAACAATTTAAATTCTAAAAGTGGGATAACAAAATATAATCAGGAAATCAGAAAATACTTTGGTCTTTAAACCCACATTACAGAACTAAACCTTCTTCCTCCTTCCTGCAGGACGGGTACATCGACTTCGTGGAATACATCGCCGCCATCAGCCTGATGCTGAAAGGGGAAATCAACCAGAAACTGAAGTGGTACTTCAAACTGTTTGACCAGGATGGCAACGGGAAGATCGACAAGGAGGAGCTGGAGACCATCTTTGCGGTGAGAAACCTCGTCCATCAGGAGACCGTCACCAAACCAGTGATGACAGATCCTACTGAGAGACAAATAAATATAAACTAGAAGAAGAAACAGACCCTCAAGACATCCTCTTAGAATACAAAGAAGGGATTCTATTCATTATTATCATTTTTATGATTTTTATATTATACGCTGCTCAGTCCAATGTTTAGCAATTATAATAATAATAATAAGTTATAATTAACAATCTTTCTGAAGCTTACGGCCTCAGCTGGTTACCCACAGAGGCTGGAAGGACTTATATATACACATACGTTACAATAAAGTCAGCTAACTAGCATTAGCTGCTACCTGCTGGAGCTGTGATGAACATTTCTGTAGCTTCTCTTTGCTTCTCTCCGAATTCTCCTGCAGTTTCTTCCGTTTCTTCTTGGAACCATAAAATTCTCTGAACAACAATTTCATTCTGAGGGAAACATTACAACCAAACCCTGAAAAGTTTCCTTTGACCGAAATAAAAAAGTAAACTTTACAAACTGATGCAAAGTCCTCGATTCAGAGGATAAAGATTGATCTTTAACGTCAAAGATAAATGAGAATCTGCTATTTGTAAACAAAACAAAAAAAGATGATAATGATGCAAATTCAGTTTTTTCTCTTTGACTAGAAACATTTCGGATTTCGGACTTTTGAAAACGGAAGCAGAATCATAATGAAACGTAACATTGTGCTCAGCAAAGTTCAGTGAGTATATTTTATGAGGTACATGTACAAGTACGTGTACTTGTACAAGAAGAGATTCCTGGGAGCTTAAGGGAGAAGCAAGTGACTCAGCGGGAAGAACCGGGTTGGATTATCTGAGATTAGAGGCTTAATCTGCTGGATGGCCTGAATCTGACAGCTGACAGGAAGCTTCTGACCCTCGACGCTTCATCGCAACCACAAACGTTCTAACAGCAATTTGATTTTATGAATTTAAAATGCAATAATCTGGTCATTCTCAAAGAAAGACGACAAGTACCTTAAGGGAAAGAAAAGAAAAGTGAGGTTGAAAGGTGAGATATAAATGATTGAAATAGAGAGTAGAAAAACATGATATAAGACAATTAACAATCGGCCATTTCCTCTTTTCATTTTTCCACTTGTGATTCTAATTTGTTGAATTCTGAACGTTTGATCACAGATTACTCGCAGAAGCTTTGACTCATTTGAATTTATTGTAAACTATTAGAGATAAGATGAAGTGGTTAGCGTCTTTACAGGAGGTGTTTTTACGACGTCCCCTACAGGCCATCCAGGACATTACACGGAACAGAGACACCGACCCCGAGGACATCGTGTCCATCATATTTGAGAAGATCGACGTGAAGGGAGAAGGTAAAAAACGAGGAGGAAGAAGAAAGAATGCAACGAAACACGATGTTCTTTACCTGATGAGGGTATTACATGAGAGTACTACATGAGGGTATTACATGAGAGTATTACATGAGGGTATTACATGAGAGTATTACATGAGGGTATTACATGAGAGTATTACATGAGGGTATTACATGAGGGTATTACATGAGAGTATTACATGAGGGTATTACATGAGAGTATTACATGAGGGTATTACATGAGAGTATTACATGAGGGTATTACATGAGGGTATTACATGAGGGTATTACATGAGAGTATTACATGAGGGTATTACATGAGAGTATTACATGAGGGTATTACATGAGAGTATTACATGAGGGTATTACATGAGAGTATTACATGAGGGTATTACATGAGAGTACTACATGAGGGTATTACATGAGGGTATTACATGAGAGTATTACATGAGGGTATTACATGAGAGTACTACATGAGGGTATTACATGAGGGTATTACATGAGAGTATTACATGAGAGTATTACATGAGGGTATTACATGAGGGTATTACATGAGAGTACTACATGAGTACTACAGGGTGTTAGATGGTTGGCACACACAGATCTAGTACCAAACCCGAGGCTGCGCCTTGTTAATAAAGTTGACAAACCATCACTAAACCCTTAAAATATACAGTAAGTACAAAGATCTGGAGATCTTTGAAAAGCCCTAAAAGCTGGAATGAAGAACAAGGAGGACTAAACCTGTTAAGTTAAACTAGACTAAATGTCGGCAGTTAACCATTTAATTACAACTAAGATGTCATTGATCACAATGTCGTCATTAAACAAGATGAACTCTCCTCTTGAATCAAATGTACGTGAGAGCTGCACTGGATCGATTCAGATATCCAACATTTAAATTAAGACAAATATCCGATTCTACAAATGACGAGCAGCATTGGTGGCCTGAGTGTAACCGACCTTTGACCCCTCAGGTGAGCTGACCCTGGAAGAGTTCATCGAGGGGGCCAAAGACCACGAGGACATCATGGACATGCTGAAGAGCCTCATGGACCTGACGCCAGTGCTGGTCATCATTGTGGAGGGCCGGGCGGGGTGAGGCGCAGCAGGCCTGCCCCCCCTCCGCCCCCCCACTTCCCCCCGTCAAAATAAGAGACCCGACAGACTTGTTGAGGACACCTGTGACGAGACTGAAGTAAAACTGAGTCCAAGAACAAACTATTTCCGGACAAAGAATCTTTTGAAGAAGTCTGATGAAAAAAGAAAATCCACCATCACAAATCTTTTGTTCTTCGAAAAAAATGTTAAAAATCCTCAGAACTATATTTTTGATTCCAGTTTCCAGAGAGGGCACAAAAGAGGGGGAGGAGCTTCAACACGTCGCCCGTAGAGGGGGTCCCGAGGTCCATCGGAAACCTGCTGATCTTATTCAGAACTTTGCCAATTTAGGAAGTGGTTTTCATGGATGGCATTCGGACCGGCGTCCTCCGGCGTCCTCTGGGGTCCTCCGGGGTCCTCCTGCGTCCTCTGGGGTCCTCTGGGGTCCTCCGGGGTCCTCCTGCGTCCTCCTGCGTCCTCCTGCGTCCTCTGGGGTCCTCCGGGGTCCTCCGGTGTCCTCCCGCGTCCTCTGGGGTCCTCCGGCGTCCTCTGGGGTCCTCTGGGGTCCTCCGGCGTCCTCCGGCGTCCTCGGGGGTTCTCGGGGGTCCTCCGGCGTCCTCCGGGTCCTCTGGGGTCCTCTGGGGTCCTCCGGGGTCCTCTGGGGTCCTCTGGGGTCCTCTGGGGTTCTCCGGGGTCCTCCGGGGTCCTCGGGGGTCCTCCGGGGTCCTCCGGGGTCCTCCGGCGTCCTCGGGGGTCTCGGGGTCTCCGGTGTCCTCCGGTGTCCTCCGGGGTCCTCTGGGGTCCTCTGGGGTTCTCCGGGGTCCTCGGGGGTCCTCGGGGGTCCTCTGGGGTTCTCCGGGGTCCTCCCGGGGTCCCTCGGGGTCTCTCCGGTCCTCTGGGGTCCTCCGGCGTCTCGGGGGTCTCGGGGTCCTCCGGTGTCCTCCGGGGTCCTCTGGGGTCCTCTGGGGTTCTCCGGGGTCCTCGGGGGTCCTCGGGGGTCCTCTGGGGTTCTCGGGGTCCTCCGGGGTCCTCTGGGGTCCTCTGGGGTTCTCCGGGGTCCTCGGGGGTCCTCGGGGGTCCCTCCTCTCAGATAGCAGCTCGTTCTCACGGACAGAATAAAAACAGATATTCTCAGAACGAGGTCCAGAAATCAACTTTATTTTGTTTATTTACCAATAATGTTTGTCAGATAATAATTTCTTATTCACGCTGAGACTTTATCAAAACCACCACGTCGGTCCTCCATTAGAGGCCAGTTCAGAGAGCCAACTGGGCCAATCCGGGTCAAACCGGGCCCAACGGCGCCAATCCGGGTCAATCCGGGCTGTCCAGGTCGAAGCAGGAGTGATTCAAATGTAAATAAAGACCAACACACAACCAATAAACAAATAAGGAGATCTGTGATTATTGATCAGCTGCTCTCTTTGCGTGATCGATGAACCAAATGATCAACCAGCTGATTGATTAATCAGTCAGTCACGTCAGTACATCAGGTACATTTCTACAGTAGTACTTACATTAACTACGCGTTGGTTTAATCAGACATATTTATGGCTCTAGGATTCTTACTGTTATACAGTGACGAGGACGACGAGGACGACGAGGACGACGAGGACGACGAGGAGGACGAGGAGGACGAGGAGGACGAGCGGTCGTACATCCCGACTAACAACGCTTATTATGCAATAAGGAGAATTCAACAAACTGTAAATTAATTTAAACCAACTATGTTTTGTGTTGCCTTATCAATAAAGTTTCTAAAGAAAACCCGTTTGATTTAAACTCTGATGTTAACTTTATTGTGTACTTTATATGTTTATGTGGGACGGGAATGAATTATTATTGGAAATTATTTGAACGTGTTTTTTGAAGGTGAAGAGATAAATACTTCATTTCTAATTAAAAATATTTAAACAAAAACACTTAAAGCTGCAAGGAACGTTGGACGGGAAACGCAGCCGAGAACGGCCGCCGGACAAAGCGTCAACGAGTCAGTCGTTGTTGTTGTTGTTGTTAACCGTGTGGCAAACTTCATCCTCAACATTATTATTATTATTATGGTCTCAGGTCTTTTCTGACATTAGAGAGGAATAGGATTCATTTCCAAGGAGCAGCGTATAGAATAAAAAACATGTAACTTCCTGGTGCCCCCAGGTGGCGCTATGACCACGGTTACAAAGGTCATACGGATGTCTACGGGATGAGGAAGTCATATGGACGTCTACGGGGAGAGACGGTCATACGGACGTCTACAGGGAGAGAAGGTCGTATGGACGTCTACAGGGAGGTCATACGGACGTCTACAGGGAGAGTAGGTCATACGGACGTCTACAGGGAGAGTAGGTCGTATGGACGTCTACAGGGAGAGAAGGTCATACGGACGTCTACAGGGAGAGTAGGTCGTATGGACGTCTACAGGGAGGTCATACGGACGTCTACAGGGAGAGTAGGTCGTATGGACGTCTACAGGGGAGGTCATATGGACGTCTACAGGGAGAGAAGGTCGTATGGACGTCTACAGGGAGAGAAGGTCATACGGACGTCTACAGGGAGAGTAGGTCGTATGGACGTCTACAGGGGAGAGAGAAGGGACGTCTACAGGGAGAGTAGGTCGTATGGACGTCTACAGGGAGGTCATACGGACGTCTACAGGGAGAGTAGGTCGTATGGACGTCTACAGGGAGGTCATATGGACGTCTACAGGGAGAGTAGGTCGTATGGACATCTACAGGGAGAGTCATATGGTCTACAGGGAGAGACGGACGTCTACAGGGAGGACGTCTACAGGGAGAGTAGGTCGTATGGACGTCTACAGGGAGGTCATATGGACGTCTACAGGGAGAGGTCGTATGGACGTCTACAGGGGACGTCTACAGGGAGAGAAGGTCGTATGGACGTCTACAGGGAGAGGTCATATGGACGTCTACAGGGAGAGTAGGTCATACGGACGTCTACAGGGAGGTCATACGGACGTCTACAGGGAGAGTAGGTCGTATGGACGTCTACAGGGAGAGAAGGTCATACGGACGTCTACAGGGAGAGTAGGTCGTATGGACGTCTACAGGGAGGTCATACGGACGTCTACAGGGAGAGTAGGTCGTATGGACGTCTACAGGGAGGTCATATGGACGTCTACAGGGAGAGTAGGTCGTATGGACATCTACAGGGGAGGTCATATGGACGTCTACAGGGAGAGTAGGTCATACGGACGTCTACAGGGAGGTCATACGGACGTCTACAGGGAGAGTAGGTCGTATGGACGTCTACAGGAGAGGTCATATGGACGTCTACAGGGAGAGAAGGTCATATGGACGTCTACAGGGGAGGTCATATGGACGTCTACAGGGAGAGTAGGTCGTATGGACGTCTACAGGGAGGTCATATGGACGTCTACAGGGAGAGTAGGTCGTATGGACGTCTACAGGGAGGTCATATGGACGTCTACAGGGAGAGTAGGTCGTATGGACGTCTACAGGGAGGTAGGTGAGGGTAGGAACGAAGATTGACCGGTAGATCGAGAGCTTTGCCTTCCGGCTCAGCTCTCTTTCGTCCTAGCAGTGCGGTAAAGCGAGTGCAACACCGCCCCCGCTGCTCCGATTCTCCGGCTAAACTCACACTCCATCTTCCCCTCACTCGTGAACAAGACCCCGAGGTACTTGAACTCCTTCACTTGGGGTAAGGACACATTCCCTACCCGGAGTAGGCAATCCATCGGTTTCCTGCTGAGAACCATGGCCTCAGATTTAGAGGTGCTAATCCTCATCCCGACCGCTTCACACTCGACTGCGAAACGCTCCAATGAGAGTTGGAGGTCACAGACGGAAGATGCCATCAGGACCACATCATCTGCAAAAAGCAGCGATGAGATCCGCAGCCCCCGAACTGTAGACCCTCCTCCCCGACTACGCCTCGATATCCTGTCCATGAAGACCACAAACAAGATTGGTGACAAGGCGCAGCCCTGGCGAAACCAACCCCACCGGAACGCCCGACTTACTGCCGAGCACCCGAACACAGCTCTCGCTTTGGGTGTACAAGGATTGGATGGCCCCAAGCAAGGACCCCCTCACCCGTACTCCGCAGCACCACAGTATCTCTCGGGGACCGGTCATACGCCTTCTCCAAGTCCACAAAACACATGTAGACTGGTTGAGCATACTCCCAAGCCCCCTCTATGATCCTGGAAAGAGTGAAGAGCTGGTCCGTTGTTCCACGACCAGGACGAAAACCGCATTGTTCCTCTTCAATCCTTGGTTCGACTATCGGCCGAACCCTCCTTTCCAGCACCTTAGAGTAGACTTTACCCGGGAGGCTGAGTAGTGTGATACCCCTGTAATTGGCACACACTCTCTGGTCGCCCTTTTTGAAGAGGGGTACCACCGCCCCGATCTGCCACTCTTTTGGCACTGTCCCAGACTTCCACGCAATGTTGAAGAGGCGTGTCATCCAAGACAACCCCCCAACACCGGGGTTCGCAGAGGTTCCCAGAGAGGTATTAGCATTTCATTCCACTTTATTTTATTACTTGTGCACTGTTGTCTTGTCTTGTCTGTCTACTGTCGCGCACCAACCGCCAAGACAAATTCCTTGTATGTTTGACATATTTTGGCTAATAAATGTTTCCTGATTCCTGAAGTGTTCAGTTCACATGTTACGATGTTGGTGAAGTCATTTGAGGGTTGTGTTACTTTGCAAGGTTCATTCGCCCATTTCTTCTCAAAACAGTAAGACATGAACCCGACTGAGGATGCGTGGGGACGTTAAACCAATAATGATCCAGTAGAAGCATTTTAGGAGAAATGAGCAAAAATGTCTTTTTCACAAAATTCAAAATGGCGAAAAATCTACTTGGCAATCGTGGAATGAAAATGTGCCTTTTTGTAGAGTTTGTGTGCCGACGTCAGTCGGGGGGAAACTCGCCTGATTTCTATAGAGACATTTCTTTGTAAACTGAGACCCCAAATATCCAATTTTTTCACCAATCCTGGTATGCATGTCAACTTTAACAACTTTTTGAATGTTTATCATATTAAAAATTCCTTGGAGAGAATAATGAAATACAATAGGTTGTTTCTTTCAGTTACATTTTGGTCCAACTGATGTTTTATTTATTAAAACCAGGAAGTAGAACTTCATCAGTCCACAAAGCTACAGGTTGAATACTGACACTTCCTGTTTGAGACGGAAAGGCCTCACAAGAACGTTTTGGCTTCATGTGACGTGATCCATGTTTGGTCAATAGTCGAGCAGGAGAAGAAGAAACAGATCACCAGCAGAGTTTTTTGAATAACGAAGAGTTGCTTCTTCCGGATTGTTCAGTCAGTGACTCGGTGCCTTGCTCAGGGGGCACATGGGCAGGACATAGGTGCGTGGGCTCCAACCTGTGACCTCTCACAGCTGTTTGGGCTTCTCCTCCGGCCTCAGCAGACTGACGTACAGACGCAGGAAGGAGTGACAAACGCCCACGGAGCAGTACACCGAGGTCACCAGCAGGGGGAGGAAGGGCAGCGTCTGTTGCCACGGCGACAGGGGCAACGCCACCTCGCAGGTGATTGCCACGGCGTTGAGTCCCAGCAGGTAGGCGGACTCCAGAGGATGGAGCAGCCGGCCCGGACCGCTGAGAGAGTCAGATGGTTACTGAAGGACGCAGCAAAGCACTCTGGGTATTGGAGTTCTATTCAAACCAATCATTTCTTTACCTGTGAAGTTTCCTCAGAGCAGTGAAAGAGTAGATTGTGAACATCAGCATCAGAAGCACTTTGATGGGAAACTCTGCAACGTAATGATGTCATTATGACATCACACCGACCAGGATGCAGAAGAAGTATTTACAGATATTTTACTCCAGTGTGAAAATACTACTAATACCACAAAGTAAAACTACTTGCAGTAAAATTGTTCCTTGAATTAAAGTATATCGGCATATGTGTAAAATGTATTCAAACTGTCTGTTGTACTATTACGTACTCCAATATATTCATATCTAGTGGTACATGTACAGCAGAAGTACTGTGAGCTGGTCTGTTGTTACTGACAGTTATTGATAACCAGCGATCAATCACTTCCTACCTGCGGGGGTGAAGAGCAGCGGGAACAGAGAGTAGTGACCTGTGGTGGTCAGAACCAGAAAAGTCCCAGCATCCTCTCTGTTCTGCACCGCCAGGATGCTGCAGAGAGAGCACAGGGTCAGTTAGGGTCACTGAGTACACAGTAGTACACAGTAGTACCGTGGAGGTACCTGAGGGGCAGGATGGCGAGCAGGACGGCCTTCTCGTGGACGTGCCAGCCAAACAGGAAGGAGCCCAGCGAGCAGATGAGCAGCACGCGCAGGAAGGCCCGAGGCCCCCGAGGCCCCCCCCAGAGGGACAGCAGCGCCGGCTGGGGGACACAACTCTACTTAATCATCAACCAACTACTGGGTTAATGTACTACACTGTCCTGCGTTTCTATTGGTTCCTCACCAGGATGGAGAGCAGAGTGCACACCAGGGTGACGGAGGGGGTGACGGAGGGGAGGACCGAGTGATGGAACTCTTGAACCAAACCGCCGGTCATGGAGGCTCGAGGAAGCTCCGCCTCCTCCAGCAGCTTCAGGCGGACGCCTGAGCAGGTAGACGTTTGGTTACAGGCGACATGGAGGGAGGAGCTAACAGCTGATGATGTCATCGAGGAGTCTCACCCAGCGTGGACAGGCTCTTGTCCAGCACGTTGTACAGGGACCAGAAGTTTGGGGCCCAGTAGGCGTGACAGAGGCCCCTCTTAAAGGGGAAGAGACGCGACAGCACCTGAGGGAGCTGACCCTGGGGGGTAAACGGTGTGGAGACACGTGTGTATTATGGGGGGGGGGGACAGTGTGGAGACACGTGTGTGTTATGTGTCCATGAGAAAGAAACACCGTCCTCACCATAGCAACGAAGGGGCCGAAGGACAGAGCGCAGATGGAGGTCACGATGGCGCCCAGAGCCAGCAGGCGGAGCGGACTGAAGCTGCTCCACCTGACGGAGCCGTCTGCACACACAGTTATGTAGTCAGGTATCCCGCAGCAAAAGGACTGTGTCTGTGAGCGGGGGGTACCTCGGTGGTCCTGGGTGAAGCAGTAGCTCCTCAGCAGGTAGACTCCGTAGGCGGGGGCCATGTACAGGTAGATGTGCTTCAGGTTGAGCAGGATGGAGAACAGCAGCGCCCCCTGAAGGTGTCGATGCTGACGGAGGAAACAACGTCAGACAGAGTGAAGGGACTCGAGCTAACCGGGGCAGGTTGTGAGCACCCACCTGCAGGTGTTTAGCCAGCGAGAGAAGCAGGAAGCCGAACAGGAAGCCGTTGTACTGGAAGTGAAGGTCTGAGAAGGTGAAGGACAAGTGGTGCCAGGAGATGAATTTAAATAAATGCATTAGAGGCGTCTTAGTTCGCCGCGCTGGTTTAATGGATCACGTGTGTCCCCCTTTACAGGCGTAACATCTCCCGTCCCTAGAAACAGGATCCACTCTTTAGGTATTTTTTGTTGATGTTGGATGTTACAAAATGAAATGCATTTCTGCTGACGTAGCTGCTTTTAAACATGGTGGTGCTGAGGATACGGTCGACCACGAGGAGGCCGAAGTTCCAGAGGAGCAGGACGGCGAGGACGAAGGACGGACGGCTCAGGACGTCACGTTGTTCTTTCGGCTCCTGAACGCACCTGCAGCACCTGGAGGACACGACCAATCAGGACAGAGAGAACGGAGAGAACCCGCCTCTCCATAGACCACTTTACAATAAATCATCTCTGGCCAAATAAGGACAATAACAACCCTGTACTGCTGCTGCTGCTCTTCCTCTTCTCCTTTTACAAATTATTATTAGTGTCTCTTTTGGAAGGTTATTCTTTTGTTTCAGTTTTAGTTTATTTAACTTAATTTAATTTAATATTTCTATCTTATTATATTGTATATAATGTGTATCTTTTTATTCTATTTTCTTCCCTGTACATGCTGCTGTGATACCAAAATTTCCCTCTTGAGTGATCAATAAAGTATCAATCTATCTATCAATCAATCAAATGTCTGGATACACTTTCATTTAGTAGGAGGTCTCTTTGCTGATAGACGTTATTTACTTAGATGGAGAATATAAAAGCATCTTTTCTCCCTCAGCTTTCAGACGAAGGTCAGTTTCCTGTCTTAGAATCAGGAGTTTCACAATAAAAGCACAGTTAACTATAAACATAAACTTCTCTGATCAGTCTTACAGCTGTCATGTCTGTCATGTGACTCGCCCCCCTGTATTTGTAGCACTTAAATTGGACTTTCGTGTTCTTCTGAGTTTGTATCCTTATGGTTGAAATGTACTTGTTGTGTACATGCGTAACGACATGTGATGTGATGTATTTGAATGCGCTCAGAGGTGATGGGGGGCCGAGGAGACTCACTCTGTGGCCCCGTAGATGAAAACCCCGTCGGTGAAGACCACCGACAGCCTCTGGAAGAGCACGGCGCCGGGGCTGACGTAGTCCAGGTTCTCCACCCGCAGCATGTTGCTGTCAAAGTGCTGAGCCACGTGGGACAGACTCCACTGGAACCAGGCGAACAGCGGCGGGTAGTCCAGCGTCCACACAGACGAGTTCTGCAGGGACAGAGGGACACACTTGCTGGCTGGGCCTGGTAAAGAAGGCTCAGGAGGTGGTGCTAAGATGTAGCAACAAACAGCTGACCTCGTGGTACCACCGGGACACCGGCAGGCTGTGTGTGATGGCCAACCAGTTCCTGTGCACCTCGAAGTCTGTGGAGTGACTGAAGGACACCAGAAGGTTCCTGAGGTCAGTCCAGTCTATTCATGGTTCTACAGCTAAATGTGAGCGCAATCCTTCATCGGTCTGATGGTTCACAGGAATGTAACGTTCAACTACAATGATCGAAGTCACTAAATATTCAAGCCTCGATATGCTTATTGTATTAATCCAGAGATAATCCGGATTGATGAACTCATGTCTCTCGTTTAAAATCTCAAACAAACATCTTAACGTCTAATAAGAGATTTTTCCCTGACGTTTGGCGAAGACTCGTTTATTATATTTCAGAGCAAAAACAAAGCAAACACTTGCGTGTGTTCGTGTTAATGATTTATTTTTAATAATCAGTGTATCGCTTCACAACTCCGCAAACGGCTGATCATAGAAACGGCGCCATCTTGAGGTCATTAGCTACATTAACCTGGAAGCTAAAAATACGTTGATTTAAGTTAACGTTACACAATCACTCTTCATATAAAGTATACTATCGATATAAAATGCACACAAATAGTAGATCTAATAGTTCCGCTTGAAACAACGATGCGTAAACAACGTCCTTAACGTTATTCATTTGCATCATTTTAAGTCATCTGGCTAGCAGCTAACACTAGCTGCTCAGCTAACAGACCGATAAGAAGAGACAATCGTCCCGAAGCGCCGCCGTTAACTGCAAATGTTCCTCAACGAAGTATTTCCACTCACTATGCGTTGATAAACAGACATTTTAGCAAAGAAACGCCGAGTGCTAACGGCGGAAACCAACTGCAGCTCCCCGCGGCGGCCATCACCGTAACAGTGACGTAACCGGATGCAAATCAAATAAAGCTTTATTGACAAGTTCGGTGCCGGACAGAATGTAGATCAGCTTCTTCCGCTTCAAAATGTAATGTATATAAATCAGGAAACATTTATTGCCATAATATGTCACATACAAGGAAGGGGACTTGGCGGTTGGTGGGTAACAGCAGACAGTAAGACAATGGACGACAAGACAAAACATAATGCTATGGGTTAGTAGTATAGTACAGTACACAAATACATTTACATAATAAGTAAAACGGTAAAAATGGAAGTATAATTCATGCTTTCTGTTTCTATATACCTGTTTTGTATTAATGTTTATGAAATATCGGCTTTCAAAATTTCTTTATTAAGTGAGTCCTTTTTTCAAAAACATTATTTATTTTTTAGTTTTCTGGGTTTTTGGAACAACGACCACAGTAACGTTACGAAATCCGACGGTCCCCGAATGCAGCATCAAGTCACTGATGTGACATCCGGCTTGTTTCCGACTGTTTCCGGTCTGTGTCGGCTGAGAGTTCCGGGAGTTTCACTGTTTAGTTAATTCAAGTTTATTGAAACTTATTACAACACAACAGTATCGGGGATGAACGCGCTGCTTCGGCGGGTCACAACTGGAACCGGAACCGGAACCTGGCGATGTGAGTACGTTTATAAAGAGACGAAGAATAAAAGAAGACTAGCGTTCAGATCCTGTGGTTGTGTATCTTTATGCGTGTGACAGGTTTCCACGGGACTCCCTTGATGACCTTTGACCTGAGGAAGGTGGAGCTGACCCCTCTGGAGCAGCGTAAACTGACCTTCGACTCTCACGTGATGGTGACGGAGCTGCAGAGCAGCGGTGAGAAGAAAGTAAACAACAACAGTCAGTTTAGGTTTCCATGGAAACATGTTAAAAAAACCACGTGACTGTGAAGGTTTTGAAAGGCGTCAGGCGGAGCTGGTCGTCTCTGCTCTCGTTACCTTGACAACGGCCAACATGGACGTCGTCTACAAGGACATGGTGACCAAAGCCCATCAGGTAGGAGTACTACTACCTCCACCTTAGAAGTAACCAGTAGAAGTACTTCTACCAAGCACACACCTGTAGGCCCAGTAGAGGTACTGATGGTGCATACTGTGATTTGTGGGTGGAGGAGATCACAGTGCAGCAGATTATGGCTCATCTGGACTCCATCAGGAAGGACATGGTGATCCTGGAGAAGAGCGACTTCGCCAACCTGCGATCCGAGAACACGGTACGCAAATACATATACTAATGTGTACTTATGCTTACTGCAGATTAAATATGTGATTAAGGTAAACCCCAAAAAATGTCAATCATTCTTAATACAGAAAAATGACACACTTGCTAACTAGCTATTAAGCTAAGATGCTAACTAGCTCTTAAACGAGTGGAAGTGATGAAAGTGATTCTTATTTTCTTGTAGAAAATGAAGCGAGAGTTGGAGCAGATTCACAACCGTCTGAAGGTCCCAACGTGTTTTAATACTTGAGTATATTCATATTCATTTATGTTTCTATTGATCAGATTAAATAGAATTTAATGCACGTGTTTGGTTTCAGGAGGAAAGTCAGAAAGTTCGAGCAGAAACCAAACTGGACATAAACCTGCAGAGCAGCAGGATGAGTGACGTGGTGAGGAAGAGGAGCAGGAGGAGTCTGTCAATGCTTCTCCTCTTCATCACAATGTTGATGAAGTGTACATCATGTCTTATATTGTATGTCACACACACTCCCCACCCACTTTATCGGGTACATCTGTTCAACTGCTGATGAGCCAATCACACGGCAGCACCGCGATGCCTTTAGGCCTGTAGACGTGGTGAAGACAACTTGCTGGAGGTCAAAGCGAGCATCACAACGGGGAGGAAGAGGGTTTAAGAGAAAGTATCCAGTGAGCACCACCAAGGAACGCACAACATCACCAAGGAACGCACAACACAGGGCTACAGCAGCAGAGGAGCACACCAGGAGCCCCTCCTGTCAGCTAACAGGAAACAGACCACAACTCACACAGGCTCACATCAGTGGACAACAATAATATATTTAATTTGTAATGCACTTTATATTTAAGAAAATCCCAAAGTGCTACATGATAAAACAAGTGCTGACAATAAAAACACACGGAGAGTTTGAAAACAAAAACAAAACGAGTTCACTCAAAAGTCTCCTAAACAAGCATCCACAGTCTGTGGTGTCCTCAGGTGGTCAGCGAGAGGTTCCACAGACTGGTGTCCTCAGGTGGTGAGCGAGAGGTTCCACAGACTGGTGTCCCCAGGTGGTGAGCGAGAGGTTCCACAGACTGGTGTCCTCAGGTGGTCAGCGAGAGGTTCCACAGACTGGTGTCCTCAGGTGTTCAGCGAGAGGTTCCACAGACTGGTGTCCTCAGGTGGTGAGCGAGAGGTTCCACAGACTGGTGTCCTCAGGTGGTCAGCGAGAGGTTCCACAGACTGGTGTCCTCAGGTGGTGAGCGAGAGGTTCCACAGACTGGTGTCCTCAGGTGGTCAGCGAGAGGTTCCACAGACTGGTGTCCTCAGGTGGTGAGCGAGAGGTTCCACAGACTGGTGTCCCCAGGTGGTCAGCGAGAGGTTCCACAGACTGGTGTCCTCAGGTGGTCAGCGAGAGGTTCCACAGACTGGTGTCCCCAGGTGGTCAGCGAGAGGTTCCACAGACTGGTGTCCCCAGGTGGTCAGCGAGAGGTTCCACAGACTGGTGTCCCCAGGTGGTCAGCGAGAGGTTCCACAGACTGGTGTCCCCAGGTGGTCAGCGAGAGGTTCCACAGACTGGTGTCCTCAGGTGGTCAGCGAGAGGTTCCACAGACTGGGAGCAGCTGAGCAGAAAGCCCGATCTCCCATAGTACGGAGCTTTGTCCTGGGAGGTTTTAAAAGATGTGCTGAGGCAGATCGGAGGGTACGTGTTGAGGTCTGTGGGGTGAGGAGTTCCTTGAGGTAGGGGGGGACTTCACCATTGATGCACTGGTGGGTAAGGAGGGAGACCTTGTACTCAAACCTGAGTGAGACAGGAAGGCAGTGGAGTGATTTGAGGATGGGGGTGATGTCCTCATGTCAACAGGATCCTAGCGGCGCTGTTCTGGATGTTCTGCAATTTCTGGAGGCTTTTCTCAGGGATCCCGGTGAGGAGCGCATTGCAATATTCCAGCCTGGAGGAGACAAAAGCGTGGACAAGCTTTTCCGCATCTGCAGTAGTGAGTGTGGGACAGAGTTTGGCGATGTTCCTGAGGTGGAAGAAGGTGGTTTTGCAGAGATGTTTGATGTAAGCCTCAAAGGTCAGATGGGAGTCCATTTTAACACCTCGGTTGGTGACTGATGTTGAAAGTGGAATATTTTGGCCGGAGAAGGTGATGCTGGTAATATCAGATGACCAAACCTGGTATGGAGTGCCGATTAAGATGGCTTCAGTCTTTGAGCTGTTTAGCTGCAGAAGGCTTTGCTTCATCCACGCCTTTATCTTCTCCAGGCAGGCGGTCAGAGTGGATGATGGCAGGGCAGCAGAGGGGGTTGGGTTTGTCCTGAGGTAGAGTTGAGTGTCATCAGCATAGCAGTGGAATGAAATTCCATGCCGACTGATGACATGGCCAAGGGGGAGCATGTAGATGATGAACAGGGTGGGGCTGAGCACTGAGCCTTGAGGGACACCACAGGTGACATTGTGTGTCAGGGATTTAGCCTCTCCCAAGGCGACATGCTCAGTTCTCCCGGTGAGGTGGGATGAGAACTACTGATGAACGAGGTCAGAAAGGCCGATAGTGGAACGTAGACGGTGGAGGAGGATGTTGTGGTCCACAGTATCAAATGCTGCAGTCAAGTCCAGGCGGATGAGAAGAGATGGGGAGCCAGCGTCTGCAGTCATCAGTAGGTCATTTGTGACCCTGACCAGGGCTGTTTCTGTGCTGTGGCCAGGGCGGAAACCAGATTGAAATTTCTCGAACACGTTGTTTTGCTTTAGATGGTCCGGTCCTGAAGCTGTGCGGCAACTACTTTTTCCAGCACCTTGGAAAGGAATGGAAGGTTGGGTGGTTTTTTGAGAAGTGGCCTGATGACAGAGGTCTTCAGTGTTGATGGAACATGGCCAGCCCGGAGGGAGTGGTTAATGACCTTTGTACAATAGAAGATTGGACAAACGGTTTCATGAGTCTCATTCCAGCTGAACATCCAGATGGTCGGTCAGAATGTGGAGTAAACCACATGAAAGCCTGGATCCATCCTGCCTCGTACCAACGCTTCGGGCTGCTGCTGGTGGGATGGGGCATTTTCTTGGCTCGTTTTGGGCCCCTTGGTACCCATCGAGCGTGGTTTGAAGGGTTGTTGCTGACCATGTCCATCCCTTTAGGACCACAGTGTCCCATCTGATGGACCATGTCACAAAGCTCATATCATCTAAAAGATGACGAGTTCACGATACTCAATGGCCTTGAAGGCTCCACATCTCAATCCAGTGGAGCCCCTTTGGGACGCTGTCACGTCAAAATGGAGCAACTGCGAGGGAACTGTGAGGGACGTTTCCAACACCTTGTTTTTAAGTACAACACCAAGAATGAAGGTGGTTCTGAAGAAGGGGTCCAACTTTCTACCAGCAAGGTGGACCTGATCACGTGTGTGTGCGCATACTGCTCGTCATCAATACAGGACTGTCTCAGAAAATTAGAATATTGTGATAAAGTTCTTTATTTTCTGTAATGCAATTAAAAAAACAAATGTCATGCATTCTGGATTCATTACAAATCAACTGAAATATTGCAAGCCTTTTAATATTGCTGATTATGGCTTACAGCTTAAGAAAACTCAAATATCCTATCTCAAAATATTAGAATATTTCCTCAGACCAAGTAAAAAAAAAGATTTATAACAGCAAAACAAAATCAAACATTTGAAAATGTCCATTAATGCACTCAGTACTTGGTTGGGAATCCTTTTGCACGGATTACTGCATCAATGCGGTGTGGCATGGAGGCAATCAGCCTGTGGCATTGCTGAGGTTTTATGGATGCCCAGGACGCTTCAATAGCGGCCTTTAGCTCATTTGCATTGTTGGGTCTGGTGTCTTTCAGCTTCTTCTTCACAATACCCCACAAATTCTCTATGGGGTTCAGGTCAGGGGAATTGGCAGGCCAATCGAGAACAGTAATGCCATGGTCAGTACACCAGGTACTGGTGGTTTTGGCACTGTGGGCAGGTGCCAGGTCATGCTGGAAAATGAAATCCTCATCTCCATAGAGCTTTTCAGCAGACGGAAGCATGTAGTGCTCTAAAATCTCTTGGTACACATCTGCATTTACTCTGGACTTGATGAAACACAGTGGACCAACACCAGCAGCTGACATGGCTCCCCAAACCATCACTGACTGTGGGAACTTCACACTGGATTTCAAGCAACTTGGATTTTGCTCCTCTCCAGCCTTTCTCCAGACTCTGGCACCTTGACTTCCAAATGAAATACAACACTTGCTTTCGTCTGAGAAGAGAACTTTGGACCACTCTCAGTCTACTGTCTTTGAAGCTCCCCCAAATTCTGGAAGCGACTCTTCTTCACAATGCTGTTACGGCTGCGGTCGTCTCTCTTGGTTGTGCAGCGTTTCCTGCCACATTTCCCCCCTCCAACAGACTTTTTGTGGATGTGCTTTGAAACTGCACTCTGTGAACAGCTTGCTCTTTGAGAAATTTCTTTTTGTGTCTTACCCTCCTGATGGAGGGTGTCAATGATGGTCCTCTGGACAGCAGTCAGATCAGCGGTCTTCCCCATACTTGTGATTTAGTTTACTGAACCAAGCTGAGTGTTTTTCAAGGCTTGCAGGTGTTGAGTTAATTAGACGATTCAAGTGATTAGTTGAATACCCTACTAGTATACTTTTTAATGATATTCTAATATTTAGAGATAGCATATTTGAGTTTTCTTAAGCTGTAAGCCATAATCAGCAATATTAAAAGAATAAAAGGCTTGCAATATTTCAGTTGATTTGTAATGAATCCAGAATGCATGACATTTTTGTTTTTAATTGCATTACAGAAAATAAAGAACTTTATCACAATATTCTAATTTTCTGAGACAGTCCTGTATATCTGTACCGGAGTACCTCGATGATACTTTTCTGTGGATCAATAAGCATATTTATAGTTCATCGGCTCCTTTTTCATCGTACAGAAATGTCAACAAATATCTTCTCAAAGATGTTTTTTTTGTAGTTTATCGAACAGGAGAAGAAGCTGATGGAGGCGGGCTCAGAGTTCCATCACAAGGTAAAGTACTACTGCACTGGTGTACTAGCATACAGTACTGCCATACTAGTACACCCGTACCCGTAGTAGTACTACCATACTTATACCCTCCGGCTCCTCTGATTGGTTGCTGGCAGAAAGCCGACCTGCAGAACGACAACATGGAGATCAACAGGAACATCGACCTGCAGGTGGCGTCGCTGAGGACGGAGCTGGAATCCCTGAAGCTGGAGACCATCCGCTACCTGGCAGGTACTCAGTGAGGGAGTACTACTTCAGCTGGCGTTTGTATTGGTGTGTAGTAGAACGCCAGCAGTGTCCTGGTTCTGTGGTAACGTGTACGTGTTCTGTGTTCCCAGCCACGGTGTTCTCCTGCCTCGCCATCGCTCTCGGGGTTTATCGCCTGTGGAGGTGAAGCAGCTGGGACTTTAGTCTTCCTTCCACACAATGTAGTACTCGGTTAAGGGAAAGTACGCACAATAATTAGTGTACTTGTACCAAAGTACATTGACTCAATACAGGATTTTGAATAGTAGAATATCTAGTATGCAATAAATATAAGTACCTCAACACTGTTCTCTCACCTGTATGTAAGTGTGCGTGTTACTTATTATGGTACAAACCTCAGAGAAACTTTATGGGAAGTAGAACTAATAGAGCGCTTTTAATTTGATTTGTTGAATGTAAAAACAATCGTTTTGTGACGTTTAAAGTAAAAAGATGAACAACATGTTGGACTTTATCGTTATAATTGTGGACAAGCTACGTGTCATATGTCAGAAATGCCACAGAAGTCAAATATTCTGTTACCATGACAACACATCCTAATGAAACGAGATAAAACTGATCTGAAGACTTAAATGTTCTAACATGTCCAATAAAAACACCAGAACCACTTTTAAGGTCATTAAACTTTTATTTTAGCCTCCAAGAACAATCACGTTGACAAACTGAGTTTCAGACTTTTATTGAATAAAAAAAGAAAAAAAAGGAAAAGACTTCTTGGTGGTAACATTCCTGCAGCCTCGGTCGTCCAATCAGATGATGCTTACCGTTTGCAGCTACGCCCCCGATAGCACCGATCGATCAGGTTAGGATTCAATCACCGTTACACCAGAGTACCAAAAATACTTTAATCCATAAATTAAATCATTTACATCTCAGCCACAAAGGAAACAAAAAGCATTTCTTGTAAATAATCAGACCGTAGAAAGGTCCGAGCATCCCAATACCAAAACGTATTGAAGTTAAAGGACACGCTAAAAACACGCCTCCTCGGGGTCACGCTTTGTTCTGATAACACCCGTCCGTTAGCACCTCCTCCTGCTTCACCTCGGGCGGCCCGCTCACCTCAGACTCCACTTCCTGTTTGAGCGAGGAGGCGGGGTTAGCGGTGATGGCACAGGAAGTGCGCTCCCCAACCCCTTCGGTCTTTATAAAGGCGCTCAGCGGGTGGTCGGCCAGCAGCTTGCTGGGAGACGGAGAGACGTCGACGTAGGACGAGGTCTGAGGAGCAGATTATTGATCAGGATCATAAATACTAAATGTATTTATGGATTAAATACCGCAATGTCATACTTACATTTTTATAATCTTCAAAACAGGCAGGATGGAAGTTCTGAGGAGACCAAACGTGCAACAATTAACTTTCTAATCCGTATAATTATTAGACGTTTGTTAGCGACGTAGCACTAATTAGCTCTAAATGATGGTCATTTAATTATTGAGGCCAAATTTTAAAAAAATTCACATGGGCAAAATAGTTTTTAAACCGTATCTATAAATAAATTGATTCAGACTTAAATTATAGAAATCTCATTTGACTTTTATTCTGAATATTTTAAATGGGCATATTTTTGACACAACTTGTCAGAGCCCCCCGTTGTAGCCCCCCTCGGTACCTTGTCATCGTCCCGGATGGCGTCCTTCAGGAACCAGTCCTCCTCCTCCTCCACCCAGTACGTCTCGAAGGGCTCCTGACAGATCTCACACAGCTGGAGGAGCAACGCAGTAGTTTATTAGCTGCTCAACTGGCTCATTGGGACACACACACACACACACACACACACACACACACACACACACACACACACACACACACACACACACACACACACACACACACACACACACACACACACACACACACACACACACACACACACGGATCTCACCTCCCCTACTTGGTCCTTGGTGGCCTTCACACTCATGAACTCCTTCTCCTTGGCGGCAGCTTGACTCTTCTGGACCTCCTCCTCGTTCTCCTTCTCAAAGAAGTGACTCTTGGCGCGCTCCTCCAGGTCAGCGATCTCCTCAAACTCCACCCAGTCCTGATGGGGGGGCGGGAGAGGAGCAGGGACACAAATTTATTTTCCCCCATTAACCCCCTGAATTTGGTGAGTCTGGATGGGCGCTGTGATGCAGCCTCTGCTCGCTCCCTCACCCGCAGGCCGTAGTACCAGCGGCGGTGTGTGATCTTCTTGCCGGCCACCTTTCCCGCGTGGTTCTGCCTGAAGTGCCAGTCCAGGTGGTCTGCGTACAGGTCTGTCTGAGCCGCGGTGAACCTCATGCTGCACAGGCAGCACTGGTTCCCCGAGTACAGCTTGGTCACCACGCTCTCCAAGCGGCTGGGGGGGAGGGGGGATTATCAGTTAGCAAGTTGAACAGATCATAATTCATCTCTAATATCTATTTAATATTCTGTGTAAAGGTCTGGATTTTCTTTAGTTCACTGAAGGCATCACAGGATTACTGAAAGGAGCCAATGTTGCTAGCGGCTAACGTTGCTAGCTCTCAGTAGCATCCATCGATCCAGCCACTCACTGCTTCATGTCGTCCACGGTGAAGCTGGTCAGGTCGGGGATGTCGTCATCGTCCGCCTCCTCTACCTCCTCTTCCTCCTCCTCCACAGTGGGCGGAGCTAGTGGAGCTATGGAAGTGGGTTCTGGGAGGAATAACGGGTAAAGATGTTACTTCACAGTGGCTGCAGCATGGCAGCGTGCATTTAAAGAGGCGGTCAGCTGACCGGCAGGCGTCGGCACGGCGTCTGGCTGAGACGGCTTGATGATCCCGTTGGAGATGAGCTTGGTCAGAAGGTCGTTGACGTCCACCTGGCCGAAGTGGTTCTCCGGGGCGGCCTGCGATGCTGGAGGGGGACAAACGACCAACGGGTTAGAACCCCATAACGGTTGTGTGGTTTGGGGGGGGATCAGATACTGACTCTGCTGTCCGAAAGGCACTGGGTTCTGAGGCAGGAAGTTCCCCAGCATGTTGACCTGCAGAACAACACAGAATCCGTCACATATCCACTTCACTGGAGGTGGTCATACGTGTGCTCGGGTGCCACTCACCGGCCGCTGCATGCCGAGGGCGGAAGTGGCTGGGTTGTAGAAGGGGGCGGGGCCTGACTGGCTGAAAGGCGGAGCCTGCTGCATGCTGAAGTTCCCGGCTGCTTGCAGGTTCTGCGCTGGGAAGGCCATGGGCCCGGCGGGGAACTGGGGGTTCATTGGCTCCGGGAACCGCTGAGGGTTCATATTGAAGTTCTGCTGGGGGGCGATGGAGCCGTCATAGATGGGCGGGACCATTGGCCTCATGGAAGGCTGCAGGCCAAACCTCAGCGGGTTCTGTTGGCCCGGGGAACACTCGTACAACGGGGGCCCGCCCTGATGCGGCACGTCGAAACGGGGGCCCGGCTGAACGGGGGACTCGAAGCGCATCGGCCGCTGCTGCTGGAAGCTCATTGGTCCAGAGCCGGGGGCCATGTTATCGAAGCACCGCGGCGAGTCAAAGCGCTGCATCGGGCCCTCAAAGTGACCCGGTCCGGGACCCGCCCCCTCGAACCTCATAGGGGGTTGATGACCAATGGAAGAGTCGAATCCTCCGGGGCCCTGAGGGTGGGGGGCGCAGTCGAATCGGCCCACACTGTGAGACATGTGGGGCATATTGTGATGAGGTCCGCCACTGTCGAATCTGCCGGGCCCCGGGTGGTGAGGCCCCTCGAACCGGGCCGAGTCGTCGTAATGCCCAGGGCCTTCGTACCAGCCTGGGCGGTGCGGTCTGGCAGGTCCCATGTGTCCCGGCCCGTTGTACCGGTGTTGTCCTCCATCTTGCGGCGGCGTGTGACCCGGGGAGACAGAGGCTAGCGGGCAGATGCGAGCAGGCCCCTTCAGGATGGACTTGGGGGGCGGGATGTCCAGGTTGAGGGGGCCGTCGTCCGAGTGCTCGCTGTTGGGGCTCTCGAAGCGGGGGATCGGACTCGTCTCCGCCGGGTCTTTCTGGTGCAGCGGAGAAAGGCGCTCACGTTCAAACCTGGGCGCCGCCTCGGGGCCGACCGGGCTGGGACAGCTCCGGTGGACGACGGCCGAGGGGGGGGCACCATCTGGCCTCCGGGGGTCTGGCAGCCTGCCGTCGGCGGGGAGGCCGTAGCCCCGCGGCGCGTCGTAGCCGCTCTTCTGCTCCTCGCGCTCGTCAAAGCGCGGCCGCTCCGTCAGCGGCGAATTCCACTCCCGTTCACCTGGAAACACAGAAGTAGTGATGAAGAGTCACTAAAGATCAACAATTGTGACCTTTGACCCTGCAGATGACTCACTGGCTTCTCTGGGGTCAGCCCTCCTCCTGAAGCGAAGGCCAGGCAGGGACTTGAGCGTGGGAAACTCCTTCCCGTGGTTGTACTCCTCGATGAGGCGCGGCTCGTCGCGCTCTTTGCTCCGCCTCTCGCCTGAAAGAGTCGCAGACAAAATACAAAGTTCTGTTGCTAGGGAAACAATCCTGTTGCTAAGGAGACCAGCCCCCCTGCGCCCAGCTCACCTTGCCGGTCCCGTTGCGTCCGGCTGTATTTGGGGTGCCCGGTACTTTTCCCCGCCTCCTCGCCCTCCTCGGGACTCTCCTCGCCCTCCCACTCCTCCCCCGCCGCCCGGTGGGCGACCTGTGTCTTCCTCAGCTTGGACTTGTGCTCGTAATACGACAGCTCGGCGGCGTCCATGTCGTCCCGGGGGGGCCGCGGTGTCGGTGCCAATGGCGGCGAGCTCAGTAACTGCAGCTTGCTGGGGGGGGCGAGGTCGTCGTCCCAGCTGTCGGAGCGCTGCTGCTTCTCCTCCTGGTACTGGAAGAAGTGTTTGATCTGGTGGGCCATGTTCAGGAAGTCCTCCTGGGAGATCTCCCCGCTCTCCAGGCGCTTGCTGGCCTGCAGAGAAACACATGGACCCGCAGTTCATATCTGACCTGGAGGCAGCTAGCATTTGAGCTAATGACCCTAGCATCACTTATCCTGGGGCTCTGATTGGTCGACCCATTCTGCTTGGTGTTACTTTTGATTCAGATGTCAAATATTTGATATCCATGCGTTGGATAAGAAGTCCTCCATATGTGTTATTAGGGGTGTCAAGTTAAAAAAATAAATGGCACATTTTGAAATTCATTAATCGTAATTAAAGGTTTTATTTTCTTCTAAAGGCGAAAACGTATAAATGAACGATGAATCACTACAGGTCATTTAGCTGGCGCTTTTATCCAAAGCGACTTACACTACATCTTTAACAAATCAGGTCAGGTGTCTTGCTCAGGGACACTTGGGACATGGAGCAGCCGGGACTCGGACCACCACGCCGACCCCCTCATCACTTTAGAACGCATGTATCTTAGACACAAATGTCCCATTTAGCAGGATGTCTGTATGACAGCGGCCCTCTGCAGGTAGATGGTGACATGGAAGTAGCATAGCAGCTAGCAACATGTTCCGGGCTCTTCCGGTCTATTTGTACCAATGGAAGGAGATTAGGGCTGCAACGAACCATTATGTTGATAATCGATTCATCGGTCGATTATTTCTTCAATTAATCGATGTATCGGATAAAACAGCATTAAAAAGCTTTGATTTTCAACCCTTAATTCTAAAACAGAACCGCAAATTCACAGTGCAAAAATACTTCAGAAAGTACAGGTTGCTCCTTGAACATAATTTATAAAAAGTAAAGAAAATTCAGAAAATTGAACAGGATTTGTTTTAACGTCAGCACTTGTTCTCTATACAGAACACTCAAACACTTGAAGCTTATTACCACCATTGTAGTGAAAGTTAAGTAAATGTATACACATTTAAGTAGAGCTAAAAAACAACCAAGTGCTCTGAGATGATAAATAAATGCATTAGAGGTTTCTTAGTTTAATGGATCACTGTTTCCCTTTACAGGCGTAACATCGACTACCGTATAACCCACAGTATATGCGCAAGCGCACTGGACTACCGTATATGACAGCATTAAACACACACATATATATTTGTCAACAATAACAGATATGGGACAAAGTGCATACAACAATGGTCCAAAAGAGGCGAGTAAATAAAAACGTGTCTTAGTCCTGCTAACTGCTTTACTGTTATTAGCGAGCTAACGCTAGCCTGATGAAGAGAAAACGTTGCGTTCCTCACGTCCAAGCGGGACGACGTGGTGCTTCCCTGCCGGTTACGTCGACTTTGCATATTTCGCCATTGACACTTTCACAGCGGACTGTCACTCATTCCGGTCTTTAGTAACACGTCATGTGACTACGTGGGCTCATGACCTTGATACAGTGTTTCCTCTCACTACCATTGAACAAGGACACACACGCACGAGATGAGTCCTACCCGTCTCAGCAGGTCCTTCTTGGAGGCAGAGTTGAGGACTTCGGGTATCTGCAGGTTGGCGTCCACGCTGAGGCGGTGCTTGGGAGTCCGCGGGGCCGCAGGGCGAGTCGGCGTCCCATAGGGTTTGTGTCTCTGAGGCCCCGGCTTCACGTGGGACTCCTCCAACAGCTTGGGACTGAAGAGGGAGCAGAGGGGACTCATTAGCAGCTCTGGTTCTGTCCCTCTGGGTTCAACACATTTACTACAAGTTGCTTCGAATGAAAAGTGCAGTCATAGATGACAGATGACATTTGACCTCACAAACATCTGGCACTTCAAGGTGGGGTGTCGACTTTATACCCACTGTATCAAGATAATTCATCTAAACACTCACTGTTTGTTCTCCTCCCAGCCGCTCCTCCAGCGGTGAGGAGCCTCCTTGGCCTCCTTTCCTCCTCCCTCGTGGCTCCTGGGGGAGTGGGAGTCTCTGGACTCGGAGTGGCGGTCCTCCGCTGGCCTCTTGGACCTGCGGCCCTCCGACTGGTTTTTTGGGCAGGGGCCGGTCCCCCCGACTGGGCTTGCCGTGGTCCGGTCCGACCCGGCGGGGCTTACCAGGTTTGTGGGACGGTGACGAGGAGCCCCCCCACTTGGGCGAGCGCCGCTCCTTCCTCTTGGGGGAGGTGGCGTTGGGCGAGCGCTTCCTGGCGTGCGTGCGGGCGTTGCCCCCGGCCTTGAACTCGGGCTTCTCAGCAGAGCCGTTGGCCAGCTTCCCCTTGCTGGCTCTCTGGGGGTCGAGGCCCCGAGGCGCCTCCTCTCGCTCCTTCTTGTCAGGGCATCTCTTCTTCTCCTTCAGCTCCTCGTCCATGGCCTCGCCGCTCGTGTCCTGTGGACGTTTCTTCAGCCGGGGATCCTTCTTGGTGCCGTCTGCTGACTTCTGGATCTCAGCCTCCATCTTGTTTTTAGTCTGGAGGGCTCTGGCCATCGGAGACGGGGACTTGGACTTCTTCTCCTCCGGCGCCTCTTTCCTCGGGGTTTTCACTTTGTCTGGCCGGGCAGATTTTTCTGGCGTTGCTGCTGGACTTGCGGTCGCTGCGAGTCCCTCTTTCTTCCCAGCATGCTGTTCTTTGGGCTGGGAGGGAGTCGGGGGGCCGGTGCGGTTCAGCCGGGGGTCTCTGGTGGGCAGTTTGGCCTCTGCCTGAGTTCGGAGGAGGAATCCATGGACGGACCACAGGACCAGCTGGCCCACCGGCCTTCAGCACCGGGGTGGAAGGGTGAGCGGATGTCGGGACCACGAAGCCACCGGCCTGCAGAAGTTATTTATACGGAAATGGTTAAAGACTCGATACTAAAAAAACGGTTTCTTCCTTGAAGTTAAAAACAGTGACTAGGAGCAGATCTGAGATCTGGTCCCTACCAGCTGGGCCTTGGTCTGCTCCAGTTCCAGCTCAATCTTCTTCTGCTGGAGCTCCAGAAGCTGCTTCTGCTTGGCCAGCAGCTGCTGTCTGATCAGCTGCTCCTGGGTCAGGCTGGATTGGCCGGCAGTGGCAGCGGCGACGGGGACCGGCTGAGGAGGCGGAGCCACGGGCGGAGTTGGTGGCGTTGTGTTAGCGGCAGCCGGCTGAGAGGGAGACTCATCAGGCTGGTGACACGAGGACAAAGAACATCACAAGGACGTCAGCGAGAAGCACTAGAACACACAACGAGCCGCTGGGAGGAAATGGAGACCGATGACAGAAGTGAGCGCGTTCAACCTTGAACCAGCCGGCTGGGTTTTACTGCGAACGGTATAGTTGGTCTGGATCGAGCACAGATGAGTGCTTTCTGTGGACTGCGCATGTGATGAAAAGGGGGCGGGACCAGATCCACGGGCGCATACACACCTGCTTTAGGAACTTGGGGTTGACGTGGATGCTGGCGTTGACGGTGGGCGGCAGCGGCTTGATGGGCCACGCCGGGTCCACCGAGTTGACCCGCACGTCCAGCGCGTACAGCTTCTTCAGGGGGAACACGTCCTCCCAGGTGGAGCGCAGCTTGAACAGACTCTTCCTGGTGCTCTCATCCACCTAGAAGAGAGGACATGACTTGGTCCAGACACCAACCACTACAGCACGCCACTGTTAGCAGAATGGTTCTTTAAGATCAATGCATGTTATGAGCCCAGCCTCCCTCTACATTTATGATTTAGAAGTAGACAGGAGCAGAATGCAGGAGACCATATTGAGAAGCAAGCAACACAACAGGAAGAAGTGAGGTGGGCTGCTAACAGTTAGTGCTTTAAATGTTTGAAAGCCAAGCGGCAGCAAAGAGAACTGTACCTTTTCAAAGACACATATAAATGAAGTGATTAGGTTTTTAGCAAACACTGCAAGGTACTCTCCGCCAACATTCTTCACTATGGAATCCACTAAGTACAAAACCGGGAGCTTCTCGGCAGATGGGGCCTGGAGCAAGAGAACTCGACAAGTTTAGAAAACAACAGGGGTTAAAAATTACATTTCATAACAAAGGCTCAGAATCACAGACGTGTCCCCCTCACCACCCCAAAAAAACCCTATGTGGACGAGACAAAAAGTCCTCTTCAAAAACACGCCAGTAAAGTCCTCTGGAGTCGCTCAGTTCGGTTTCTGCATCTCAGGAAGTCAGCGATCCTTCCCCAAAGAAGGGGAGAAAAACACGCGGGTCCCAGATGCATTTGGGGTAAAAAAAAAAAAAAAAAAAAGCAGGTCACTGAGTCCAGTCCTCGGGGGCCACTTTACCTCCAAAGAGGGCTTCTTCCTGAAACCACTCTTTGTACGTTACCCAGGCGACCAGTCGGTGAGCTGCACTCTTTAGCATCACAATGAGAGTTTGGGTCAAAGTTTTAACCTTCACAAGTGTTTTTTGTGTTTGTTTGTTTTTAAACACGTCGATGTGAGTTTTAAACTTGAGCAGAGGTCTGCTGTTGCTAAGCGCCGCAGCGGCGTGTTCAGCCATGTCAGTAAATGGAAACCAGAGTCATATCAATAAATTACACTGGGAAATAAAAAATGACAAAAAGCACATTTCACATTTTTTATTATAACATTTTAACCATTCAATCACATTTCAATAATTCCAGCCTCACTATTGAATTAATGCAGAGAAATTTCTTTTTTCCGTGTGTGACTGAGGCAAATTGCTGACTATAGAAGAAGAGGCCACGCCTCCTGTGGCCAACAAATAGCTACCCGATGATATTTATTAACAACAAATTGAGAGGAGAAGAACTTCGACGTGGTCTGTCCTCAAGCAGCAGATGTGAAGACTTAATATGACGGATGCTCAAAGTAGGTCTAGTGGCTGAAAATAATCAACGCCATGAAAGTCAAAATCCACCATAAAGTAAACATGTTATTTAACAGTATTTATTGTCAACAGATTCCAGCTTTCTTTCTGGAGTTGAAGCTGTTTTTTTAAAGGGGGAGTTGGTTGTTTTTCTAGAATACAAGGTAACGGATGGATAGAAGTTATATTGCCACATTTATAGCAGAAGAATATCACCGGGAAGGTTTTTAAAGCATTGTGTTCATTTAAGACGTTGCCTTGCGGCACCAGAAGTGACTAAACAGACGTTGTGGTAGAGACCTGTCAATCAGCGTGTAGCCCCGGCCTAAAGCGTCCCTGCTCTATGGTCCGTTTGACTCTAAATGGACCATGATGTACCAAATGAACATCATGCGGTGTTGACAAACGTGAAACTAGAGACTGAGACCATAAACTCATGTTTACAATATTTACTGAGGGAATAAATCAAGAAGTAGTAATTTTATCAGACTTCTATGGGACCAGAGTCGCCGCCCCCTGCTGGTCACTACACAGAATTGTGTCACACCCGCGTGGGAGAACATTAGTTTTTAGGGGTGGGGGGCATTTAGAATGGTTGGGGAAACAATAAGTAATGTTAATTCATACATGTCAAATCTCAGGAATATAAACATTTAAAACTACTGCAGTAAAGTAACTTTGATCAGGGAAAGTAGTGAGACTCACGCGGATGGTCGGGCGATGATTTGGAGGTGTTGAAGTGGGATATATTATTGTGAAAGTTTAGAATTGGGTTCCCGGATATGTTGACAGCGTTGATGGAGATTTTGGTAACCCTTTAACAAATATTTAATCCCAGCAAAAAACGATGTTTACAATGATGATGACGACTGTCCGTGCAATAGCAATTCACTGGCGTCCTTTAACAGACTCGAAAAGGTAAGGAGCTAACGCTTGAACACCTAAAACATCACTACAATGTTTGTCTTTACTTGATAATTAGGAAAAACCTGTACGGAGTTCTTACCATTTTCTCTCAAAGTAACTTTCCTGTGGTTATGGTTAGTATGTAATAAAACACACACACACACACACACACACCTGAAATGCTTTGACGTGTATGACTTACCATTACTTTTTCAAGGCGATTTTTTCGTCAAATTGCGCATGCTCGTGATTGGCCAATGCTAGTTTAGGCTGCCCGGATTAACGTTAACTAAATTAACACTACATTCTGATGTTGCATTAAGAATGATATTTTTAAACAAGAGCTGTGACCACTTTGGAAACATTTGAATGACTATCTTAAACGTAGTTTTGTCATACACGTATTTAGTCAATTTTAGACTTTTAGAAATAAAGTTAACCAAGGATTACAAATTATTTTACGGTGGATGTTCACTTCATCGTGGCGCTGTTTTTTATTTAAAACTAACGTCAATCCGTAAAGGTATTTTATATTCGATGGAAACCAAGCTTTTCACTGTTATACACAGAATGTACGTTAGTTAAAAGACGCAACTGAAACAACGGAATGCAGCGCAACTGAGGCTGCGTTTAAAGTGTTCGCTAGCCGCCATGTTTGTTTTAGCTAACGTTAGCGCAGCACATCCGGGGCCAACTAAGCTAACTCATAACACCCGGGTCGGT
Organism: Gasterosteus nipponicus; assembly: GCA_014132575.2. Classification (NCBI taxonomy): domain Eukaryota; kingdom Metazoa; phylum Chordata; class Actinopteri; order Perciformes; family Gasterosteidae; genus Gasterosteus; species Gasterosteus nipponicus. The sequence continues at coordinate 31,990,382 of BMAF01000003.1, forward strand.
TGCTGCGGTTTGATGAAGCTAACACTAACATTAGCGTAGAACATCCGGGGCCTACTCCTACGGTTTATTAAGCTAACGTTACCCCAGAACACCCGCGGACTAGCACTAATGTTTGGTTAGTCTAACGCTAACTCAGCACACCAGGGGCCTGTTACTAACGTTAAAAACCAACAGAACACAAATTGAAAGTATTCCATATTTATAAAAACCTTGCTTATTTGCGCTTCAATAATAGCGACGATATCCTTGGCGAAGTTGAGGTTTTCCTCCGCCAGGATGGTCAGCATGTTGATGTGAGGCTTGCTGTTGAACGTCAGGTCCTCCAGCGAGGACTGATACTCCCGGCACGCGTCTTCTCTCGCCGCGGTGTCCGCCATCTTCGACCCGGGTAGACCTACAGTTTCTCTATCGCTACCGTGACCATTGATTGGCAGGCAGTCCATTGACTCATGTGGCTAACTGTTCTGGCCAGACTGGATCACTTTTAACATAAAACAATTGAGGTTGTGGTTTATTTCCGCCGTCGTCTCCTCGAAGTTCTCAGCGCCGTCCTTTCCTTTTTTTCAACGCCAACAAGATGGCAACTGGCAGTTGAAGGCCTTGTACGTCACACCAAATCGTTAGTACACCACGTGACATGGGTTCAGTCCCATTGGGTTGTTTTAGGCCACCTGGGCTGGGTCCTGGGCATTCATTGGCTCTGTGAAATAACTGCTAGATGAGTGAGCCAATCAGATGGAGGCACTGTGAGTTTCCGTTGCATAAGTTTTTAGGCCAAGTTTCACAACGCAGCACTCCGAGGCGGAGGCATGACGTCAAGGGGGCGTGTACGGGCCGTGTACTTTCTGATAGCTTTTACCGTAAAAAACAACGACGTCCGTTTTCTCGTCTTTCGTTTGGAACCAAAAACAAAATAAACTGACAACGTTTTACTTCCGTTAATCCTTTTTTGTTTTTTGCCTACAAAACGAAAATTCGAAGCGTGGCCGCTAAACCGGAAGTATGCAGATTTTCACAGTAAGAGTCAACGAAAAGGAACGTTTGTATGCTAGAAATCCGTCTGCGATGATGCGGTTACCAGGGTTACATTAGAAGAAAAGTTCATTAAGGAATATAAATAAATAATCCTTGTTGGATGAAATATGTGGTTAGCACACTGTATTGTATTTTCAGTGCAGAGAAAGGGGTTCTACCAAGTATTGAGCAGAACGCATGTTGTGTTGATCAAATGGAAAAAGTCTAATAGTGTTCCCGTTTGTAAGAGTTCTTTTTGAATTGTCATTATGTATTAAATTGGGATCAACAATTAATCCATCTTCCTTGTAAGTTTGTTTGGTTTCTAAATTAAATAAATACAATAAGATCTATACAAGAATGGTTTAAAATGAGCCCTAAACCTGACATGAAAGGGATATTGCATGAAACCCTACACACACTGCTTGTCTTCTTTGACTGGGTCTTTCTTCTTCTTGGCTTTTTGAGAGAGATTTGCAGCCGCAGGTCTTTTCACTCTAGCAGTTTTTCCCCCAAGCGTTTTCAAACCAATTTCAAGTATGTGTGTAAAAGATGTCGAGTGTTGTTAGTCAATGAAAATGTCCCTTTTTGTATCGTGTGTGGAGGCCACAGCTCAGTCAGTGTCCTCTATCCTCAATACAGAAGACGTTTGGGGACAGATAAGACCAGCGTGAAGCTCTCACCATCCCACAGATGTCTGTATGGCACAGCGCGTTGCTGCAAGCGGCATGATTTTATATGAGCAGTTTCTAGTGAAGATGTAGTCAAGGTGATTGCCGGCTTTGTGAGTAAGAGGAGACGGACTGAGTGACAGAGCGAAGGAAGAAAGAAAGTAGGAGTAAAAGGTCAGATCATTGTATCCTGTTGCAGAAACTAAAACGTTTGATTGGTATCAAAGGAACTGCACTTCGCTGGTTTAAACCCTATTTATCAGATGGATCCCAGTTTGTGCTTGTAAACGGTGAATCCTCGAAGACCACCAATGTTGGTCACGGAGTCCCACAAGGTTCTGTACTTGGACAATTGTATTTACCCTGTAAATGCTTCCTTTGGGCGACGTTATCAGAAAACACTGCATAAACTTCCATTTATATGCAGACGATATTTAGCTGTATCTGTTGATCAAACCAGAAGAGACCGACCAGCTTGTTAGACTTCAAAAATGTCTCGGAGACATCTAAACTTGAATTACCTGCAACTTCCTGATGCTAAACTCTTGATTATAGGCCCAGAGCGCCTTCCAACTCAGTTGTCACGTGATACACTTTGGTATTCAGCAGCACCGTCAAGAATCTTGTCGTTCTCTTCAACCAGGATATGTCCTTCAACTCTCATATAATGAAGACTATAAAGAGGACTGCCTTTTGTCATTTACAAAATATATCGAAAATCAGGAACTTCCTGTCTCAAAGTGATGCAGAAAAATTACTTCATGCGTTTGTTACTTCTAGACTGGATTACTGTAATTCTATCAGGCTGCTCTTGTAAATCTCTTAAGCCTCTCCAGTTGATTCAGAATGCTGCAGCACGTGACACGTTAACAAGAACTAAGAAAAGGGATCATATCACTCCTGTATTAAGTTCTCTGCACTGGCTCCCTGTTAAATCAAGAGCAGATTTTAAGGTACTTCTCATCACCTACAAGGCACTTGCTGGTGCCTCTGCATTTACAGACCAGCCCTTAGTTAAGCTGCTATAGGGACTTCTTAGGACACACAAGCTCCTCTCTCACTCTCTCCTTCTACAATAGTCCACAACTCATGAATGTAGATTACTAATTCAGCTTCTTTGTGCTTTCTCCCCTAGCAGGTCTCCGTAGATCGTAGTTCCATCTGGACCCTGGTCCTGACTCCTGCCTGGCCCGTGGACATCTACCACTTCTAACACCATGGATATTTCCATTTCTATTGCTGTAAACATGAATGCAGCAAAATTGTTTCTTCTACGGAGTATTTGTGCTTTACCGTCTCACAGATTTCCATTGATCGTGGTTCTATCTGGACCCTGTTCCTGCTTCCTACCGTGGCCCTGCTGACACCTGCTGCTGCCATCATCATCATCATCATCATAAATATGAATCATATTACTGTCATCATTAACCAACATGCCCCTTTGATCCTAAAGTCTCTGTGCTCTCCCTCCCCACAAGCTTCTGTGGATGGTGGTTCTATCTGATGGTGGTTCTGTGTGATGGTGGTTCTATGTGATGGTGGTTCTATCTGATAGTGGTTCTATCTGATGGTGGTTCTATGTGACGGTGGTGCTATGTGCCGGTGGTTCTGTGTGATGGTGGTTCTATGTGATGGTAGTTCTGTGTGATGGTGGTTCTATCTGATAGTGGTTCTGTGTGATGGTGGTTCTGTGTGATGGTGGTTCTATGTGATGGTGGTTCTGTGTGACGGTGGTTCTATGTGATGGTGGTTCTATGTGCCGGTGGTTCTGTGTGATGGAGGTTCTGTGTGATGGTGGTTCTATGTGATGGTGGTTCTGTGTGATGGTGGTTCTGTGTGACGGTGGTTCTGTGTGACGTGGTTCTATCTGATGGTGGTTCTGTGTGATGGTGGTTCTGTGTGACGGTGTTTCTATGTGACGGTGGTTCTGTGTGATGGTGGTTCTATGTGATGGTGGTTCTGTGTGATGGTGGTTCTATCTGACGGTGGTTCTGTGTGATGGTCGTTCTATCTGACGGTGGTTCTGTGTGATGGTGGTTCTATGTGATGGTAGTTCTGTGTGATGGTGGTTCTATCTGATAGTGGTTCTGTGTGATGGTGGTTCTGTGTGATGGTGGTTCTATGTGATGGTGGTTCTGTGTGACGGTGGTTCTATGTGATGGTGGTTCTATGTGCCGGTGGTTCTGTGTGATGGAGGTTCTGTGTGATGGTGGTTCTATCTGACGGTGGTTCTGTGTGATGGTCGTTCTATCTGACGGTGGTTCTGTGTGATGGTGGTTCTATCTGACGGTGGTTCTGTGTGATGGTGGTTCTATGTGACGGTGGTTCTGTGTGATGGTGGTTCTATCTGACGGTGGTTCTGTGTGATGGTGGTTCTATGTGATGGTGGTTCTGTGTGTCGGTGTTTCTATGTGATGGTGGTTCTGTCTGACGGTGGTTCTGTGTGATGGTGGTTCTGTGTGACGGTGGTTCTATGTGACGGTGGTTCTGTGTGATGGTGGTTCTATCTGATGGTTGTTCTATGTGATGGTGGTTCTGTGTGATGGTGGTTCTATGTGATGGTGGTTCTATCTGATGGTGGTTCTGTGTAATGGTGGTTCTATGTGATGGTGGTTCTGTGTGACGGTGGTTCTATGTGACGGTGGTTCTGTGTGATGGTGGTTCTATCTGATGGTGGTTCTGTGTAATGGTGGTTCTATGTGATGGTGGTTGCCCCTGCAGTGGTCCTGCTTACTACTCACTATTATTTGAATCCGTCATATGAGCTGAATGTCTTGTTCATCTTCTACATTGTTCATTCTGTCCTCGTGACATCATTGTGGTCCATCAGGAGACGGATCCTCCTCTGAGGTTCACTGAGGTTTCTTCCTTTTTTGGGGGGAGTTGTTCCTGTGCTGATGTGAGGGTTTGGGGACAGGATGTCACATGTGTACAGACTGTAAAGCCCTCTGAGGCAAATCTGTAATTTGAGATTTTGGGCTCTACAAAATAAAATGAATTGAAGACCTCACTTGGTCCCTTAACACATCACACCGCTTCTACAGTGTGATGGAGAGCATCCTGCGGTATGCATACATATAATACATATAGAAACATGAATCAATAGGTAAATGAAAAGAACTCAACACAAATCTATTTCCAGATGTTGAAGTGTCATTTTGCTTCCTGGGTGCTCCACCACGCAGAGGTCTCACTTCCTGCTGAAAATAGAGCCGAAGCAAGACAAACACAACCGGAAACACTGAAGATATCAAATTATCAAAAGAAGGGGTTTCAGAAAATTAAATGGAATATAAACACAAAATGTCTGAATGTGTTTTATCGATGACCAACAATCTAAAAAAACAGATGCAAAACAATTATCTGTCTTCTCTGACCATCACGTCATGCTATTTAACTTACTGGGGAGCCGTTAAGGGTGGGTGTCTTGCTCAGGGACACTTTGACACGGGACATTGAGCAGCCGGGGTTTGAACCACCAACCTCCCTCTCTACTCCAAGCGCCAGTCTCCCAATCTTTAGTGGTTTATGTTTTAAATCAAATGCTGCACATCAATTCATCGACCTAGCTCCGATTTTCATTCCTGCACAACTGAATTGTTTCCTCTTTAATAACTCAACTTCTGGAAGAAATGCAAATAGTAAATTGGCTTATTTGATGAAATTGCACTTTCATGTTTCTTGCTCGAGTTTGTATTCTGAATGTTATGCATGTAGCCCCGCCCCTAAAGCATCACATGCTATATGGTATATGTGATACCTGTCAATCAGTGTGTAGCAACGCCCCAAACCATCCCAGGTTGTCTCCTGATTTAAACGTTATTATTATTATTACATGTCATTTAGCTGATGCTTTTATCCAAAGCGACGTACAATAAGTGCATTCAACCATAGGGTACAAACTCAGGAACAAGAAACAAGAAAGTGCAATTTCCTCAAATAAGCCAATTTACAATTTGCTATAGATGAGTGACGTTACAAGTACAATGTAAGTGCTACAGTTTGTTAGTCTTTAGTCGAGGTAGAGTCTGAAGAGGTGTGTCTTTAGTTTGCGGCGGAAGACGGAAGACGTTAGACTCCGCCCCTTTCAAGGTCACACATGGGACATGTTATCCACGATTTTACTGTTAAATTAACTTAAGACATGACAACTTTATATTTTATGAAAAAAAACCTTCCACACTAGATTTAAATTGCTGTGCCATTATTTCTCTTTAATAGTTGTTTTTAATGATTTATTTTAACCACAGAGACGAACAACAATAAAGATATCTATCATCTGAACTGATACCAGTTTATATTCCCTGTAATGTAAAATGAAACATTATTCAACACCGTGATTATGTGAACTCAGGACCAGCTGTGACGTCACTGATGTCACACTGTGGCTTCATAAGAGCACGAATTAGTCATTAAAAAAATGGCAGAAATTAATTCCCCACCAGAGGATAAACGACGTTGATTTCCTCTTAGAGTCGGTTTCCGGTTCTAAAACAGAGTCACAAGGTCAGGGGTCAACTCCCACAGGACCCCACAAACTTCACGGTCCGCTGTGGCCGCGGCAACCAAGGAATGATTCACTGGAGGAGCTGGATTGGATTTCCCATGATGCCCTGCTTCATCCCAACACATTTTTATTAGAGTGTTAAGAATGAACACAGTTGTTTCATATAGCAGATGGAGGGGGGGGGGGGGTCCGGTCTCTTCCCGTCAAGTCCTTCAGGTGCAGCGCTGCTACTAATCTTCAGTAACTATTTGTTCCACTAAATGCAGCCGTGTTTCCAACATTAACAAGATGAAGAGCGAGTCTCTGTAGGACGAGGACGAGGAGCCCCCCTCAGGCGTCAGACTCCTCGCTGCTGTCCCGGCTGATCTCGATCTGCAGAGACGGCAGTTGGTCCAGCCGGCTCTTCTTCAGCTGGGGGCTCACCTGCTGCTTCCGTTTGATCATGGCGCCCCACATCTCCTGCAGGGTGGAGTCATCCTCCTCCTCCGTGACTCCTCCCATTTTGCTGCTGCCAACGGCGCCTTTCCCCGAAGAAGAGAACAGACCCGAGGGCCGGCTGCTCGATCCCCGCTCGGGACGCCCAGCGGCACCATTGGTGTCGTCTTCACCGGAACCGAGTCTGCTCCACAGGGCGCCTACACACACACGCACGACGCACACACGCGCACGCGCGCACGCACACACGCACACACACGCGTCACGTCAAAGATGTCCTTGTCTCATTCTCAGAGCCCCCCAAATAAAGACTATGGATGAACACAATCCATGTGGACGACCTATTTTGACTTAAAAGTGAAAAGCGACCGGGTTGCTGGTATGCTAATGAGGACATTTAGCTGCGTTGTGGACAAATCCATCAGGACGATAATGACAACATGAATAGAGATACAGACGCGTTTCTAATAAAGACGTTAGAGACTCGTACTTGTCTTTTTGTCATTGGACGACTTGGAGAAGACCCCTTTCTTCTCCTGGATGGCCGTGCCCAGTCGGCCGTGCACGTCTCTGATTGGCTCTCTGGCGGGGGGCGTGTCTCTGGGGGAGAAGGGGGAGGGGGAGCGTTGTCTGTCGGGGGAGTACCGTCGCTTCCCCAACCGCTGCCGTACGTCTGCAGAGAGACGAGGGGAGAGTGAGACGGGCTGACAGGTGTGTGTCTGACCCACATGAGTCCGACCAGCTGACCTGTCTTCCCGCCGGGGGCTCCTGGGGGCGGCGGTCGGTGCTGACTTCCTTTCCTCTTCTCTTCCAGAAGCTGCCGGACGTCGGTCATCTTCGGGGGGGGGGGCGACTTGGTTCTGGTCTGAGACTCTCCGACCCGGTTCCTGCCGACACCACCAGATGTTTTAAATATAGTATTTATTAAAACAAGTAGACAACATTCTATTCTTTTTCTATTAATATTTTAAAGATGAATGGCTTTCTTTCAAAATAAAAGCCCTTGGTTCTGACCGGATGCTCTTCAAGTGGCCGTCCAGCTCGTCGGCGTACATCGTCATTTTCTTGCTCTTCTTGGGCGACGGCGTGGAGATCATCTTCAGCTCCAGGTCGTAGTCCATCTCGTCTGACTCCGACCACGGAGACAGAGAGCGCTCTGCCCGGTTACTGCGCGGCGCCGCCCCCCCCGCCACCGGCCGGGCTGACCCCGCCACAGCAGCCCTGTCGCCCCTCTCCTTGTACTCCACCACCCGGTCATCCTCCATGTCCTCGTCCTCCTCATCTTCCTCCTCCTCCTCCTTGATGGGCTCCTCCGGCAGGTTGACCAGGTCGGCTGGAGGGAAGAAGAACATCACAGCTCCTGACTAAACAACCTAATACATTACATGTCACAATTGTTACATTTATCAGAATTATTCATTCCTCCAAGTGAAGAATTGAGACTACGTGAACATGCGCATCTCTTTCTTATATTTTGACGATACAAATTTCTCTACTCAGTTATTTTAATAGAACTTTATCATTCATTACGATTCTTCTGCCCCAATAAAACCCGTGATACCCGTTCTTGTATTATTTTCAGCCCGGTGTTGTCACGGCAACGGAGACGGACAGCAGTTACCCGAGTGCCGGTGCGTGTACGGCGGCGTGTGTCCCATGTTGTCTCCGATCAGAGGCTTCTTTGTCTTGATGACGTCCCTCTGGATCCTCCGGTTGTGGAACCTCCTCTTCCTGGAGACATTGACACATTAAACATGCACGATGTAAAGGCTTCTGATTGGACACGAGGTTCGAGTCCCACCACGAGTTGCTGAGGATTCCCTTCATGCCTCCGTAGTTCGGGTTTCCGTACTTCATGTAGTATCGGCTTCGCCGAGCGGCGCCGAGCTCCTTCTTATCGTCTGGAGAAGGGAATCACATTTTAACTAACAGCCATTAGCTTAGCATCACTTAGCTCAGCAGAGACTCACCATGCGTGGCGAAGCGCAGCAGGAGCTTGTTTCCTTTGAAGGGTTTGATGGCTGCTCGCAGCTCGTTCCTCAGCAGAGACTCTCTCTCCACCAGCGATAGGTCCGCCACCTGAGACGATCAATGAGCCCATAATCAATGATGTCGACCGGTTCGCAGCAGTAACCAATAATCTCTACCTGCACGGCCTCCTTCTTGGGTTTTTGCTCGTCTCTGTCTTTCACCTCGACCTCCTCGCAGCTCTCCTTCACGGCTTCCGGTTGGTCCTCCTCTGACCTTTGACCTTTGGCACTTTCGCTGAGATCGTTGGGCGAGTTGGCCGGCGGCTCGTTGGTGCCCTGCGTCTCCGTGGCAACCGTCTCTGGGCTGGTCATCCGGCTGCTGTTGACGAGGGCCCGGATGGAGGTGTCGTCATCGAGCCAGACCACGTTACCTAGGCAACCAGGAGGCGCGATTCATAATCCTCGTCACATGGTACAAGTCCCCTAAAGCCCCCCCACGCGTGTGTGTGTGTGTACGTGTGTGCGTCTCACAGGAGGCGTCGTCGATCCACTCGATGTGAGCAGGAGGATACTCTTTGAAGTATCCAAAGATGTCCTGAGTGCTCATGTCGTCCACACCAGTCACGTAGATGGCCTCCATCCGCAGGTTGGGGATAGCTAGCGCCACAGAAGTGCTCATTAGCACCACAGAAGAAGAGCACAGGGGTGGTCATTAGTACCACCGAAGAAGGCGTGATGCCTTCACTGTACCTTTCTTCATGGTGTCTTTGTCCATCAGCACGTTCCTCTGCTCCTCCTTCTCCTCGGGGGGGAGGTGGAATCGTCTCGCACGCTTCTCCTTCCTCTCAAAGGCCTCCTGAAGAACACAAATGCACCTTTAACCCTCAGAGCGAAAGAAGACATTTTTATTCTTTATGCCTCATTTTAAATCTCTCCTTTGAGACTGTTGGAGAACCTTCTGTGAGACGACCTCATGAAGCCAGTTGCAAGAATGTTTACCACATACTTCCATACGTGTTCCTTCATAGTCGAACATTAAATCAACAATAGCTAAAAGACAAAGAAAACCCATTGAAGGACAAGGGTTGTCTTAATTAATCCAGAAAATTCCTCAATATGATGAATATGTCTCACAACCATCTTCGGAACGTAAACGTTTTCAGAAGCAGAAATTCGGAGAAGCATCAGGGTTTGTTTGTTACCTGGAGACTGACATGCTGTGACAGCTGTGACGTCGCCATGCTTACACACGTCACATGATGCACATTAATGCGATGGTACCTTTGAGTTGACGTCGATCCCGGTGATGAAGGCTCCGGCCTTGTTCTCGTACCGCCGGCTCGTATCCTGAAGAACAAAACCTCACTCATGAGCAAAAACCCGTGAGGGGTGTTGATTCAAACATAAATGAATGTAAAACAATCATTTACAACTCTTTCGCGTATTACTGAAGACAACTGAAACGCTTTTACACCTAAACCCTGTAAACCCCATCACCTGTGCAGGTATCGATCTGTTGTGAGCATCCACACGGGAGTAAATCAATCAATCAAACGTCTCTCATCCGGGGATTTAAACGGCCGAATTGATCTGCGACTGCGCGTGAATCACAACGGTTTCCTAATTATTACATTAATTAAAATGATTAAAACAAGCCTATTTCACCCTGAAAAAGGTTTTAAGTGCCACCTTTCTTCCCGGAGCCTCCTCTGCACCGAGGGAAAGGTTAGCAGAACAACAAGCCGACGCGTGAGGATCACCGGTAGCCGGTAACCGGTAACCGCTTGACCCTACAGGTCACCGTTGGGCCCCACCGCTTAACCAGTAGACGTTAAGACCTTAACGGGCCTCAAGTAACGTAAAGTCCCCGGGAGACGATGCTACGCCAGTCCCCGGTCTGAGAGCGGCCTCCTCCAGTTACTCACAGGCAGCAGCTCTTTCAAGGACCGGTTGACGGAGATGTCCTCCGCCTCCAGCTCTCCCTCCTCCACCTCCATCGGTTCGGCCTCGCGGGCGTCCCGGTCGGAGTCAGACTCGGAGTCGGTGCCGCTGTCTGGTTTCGCCGCCATTAAACTGCGCACTGCCGCCATGGCGCCAGCTAGCTTAACTGCTAACCTCGGCTAATGATCGGTCCTCCTGCTTCTTCCTCGGTGGTGTCAGGAGGAGGTACAGCGGAACATCAGCGCCTCCTGCGGTTATTGCGATGATGATGATAAAAATAAAAGTATGACGCAGTGACGTGTTATGCAAATGAGACAAGAATGAGGTTGTCACATTTACTGAAGCGAGGAGGTCACGTTGGATAGTGGGATTGTCAGGGGGTGTTGTTGTGTATGTTTGTGGGGGTTGAGGCTGAGGGGAAGCAGGGGTCAAGGTTCAAGCTAGTGAGCGGTTGTTTTGGGGGTAGAGGGAGATTCAAATAAAGAGACAGCTTATCCCGTATTGGGTTGCCGGGGCAACGGCTACAGCAGGGGGCACAAACATCCCGGCCCCCTCCAGAGTAAAGGGCCGGTCCAATAGAAGTCCACATCTTCTCCGCCCCCCAGCACCCTGAAGAGGACGCCAGGGAAGCGAGGCGCTTGTACCGTGGTCCACCTTTTTGGAGGGAGGACCGCCCCTCGGTCTGCGCCCCCCCCACTCTGTCCCTGAGGAGGAGAGTGGTCCACAACCCCCCACAAATTCATTACATCATTATGAACTGTCATCCCTGTTTATCTACATACATCTTCACTTTAAAACATCATAATAAAGCCTTTGAATAATAAGTGTCTCCTTTGGTTGGAACTAATAAATAAATAAATATTCCATTGAGGTTTGTTTCATTGCTACACCAAGCCGGAAAAAGTCGACACAGTTACGTCATGTCAACCTTCTCAAGCCTTATAATGAATGAGAGTCTGATGTAAGCCAGTCAGTGGGTGACGAGGCGCCTCCTGCTTTGCTTGAGAGTTCAGTGTCTGGATCACAGAGCGTAGATGAGGGGCCAGAACCAGATGACAGTTCGTTGTACTGTATGGTGGTCTGTTGGTGCATTTACCTGAGTCCAAGCGTGATGGGTTGTCTGGTCTAATCCGGCAGTATCTGTGCCTGTTTAATGATGTTCCTACATGCACAAATTGGATCGAACATGATGTTAGAGATGTAAGAGATGCAAAACCAATTAAACAGCGTTTATACCGTATGTCTCCAGAGAAGCTTAAACATCTGGACTCTGAAGTTGCTTACATGCTGGAAAATAATATTGCTCTCCCATCATTTTCTAGTTGGTCCCCACATTTTGATCCCAAAGCCTGATAAGTCGCCTAGGGTTTGTACAGACTTCAGAAAGGTAAACTTGTTAAGGTAGGTTAACAATTAACAATCCTGTTGTGTGTGAGTTTTATTTTAAGGTGCGATCGTAACCTTTAGTGTATTTGTCCCACTGCAAGAACCCGAGAGAAAAGCTTTCAGCCGCTGCGAGCAGGGTTCGAACCTGCGCGGGGAGACCCCATTGGGATTTCAAGTCCAACGCCTTAACCACTCGGCCATCGCAGCTCACGTCAAATACCATTGATCAAAGACATAAGGTGCAGGTGGGGCGGACCGGACGGTACATCATGACGTTACTTTTGATCTGCTTGATAGCGGAAGCCTGAAGCCTAGTTTATGCTTCTGCGTTTTCAGAGAGACGCAAGGGACACGCAAGAGCGCCTCTCGTGTCCCTTGCGTGTCTTTTCACACCTCCTTGCGTGCGTCGACCCATTTTTCTAGACTAGCGTGTAAAGCGACTGGTCCTCCTGCAGCAGCAGGCTGTGATTGGTCCGCTGACTACGTCCTTTACGGAGTCTCACGTCTCCGTTTTCACAGCACAATACGGCCGTTATTAAAAGGAAGAACGTTGACGAGAGAACGGATCAGATTGAAGAGCTTTTAAATATGAGCGCTTGTACAAGCCGTCATTGGCGGACGATGAGGACGCCGGATGGCCTCTGATTCATGGAGGGAGATCTCCACCAACGAGGGGAACAAAGTCGTGGAGGAAAATACGGGACAAATGTGTCCGTGATGAAAAGCAGCAGTGTGGATGCACGGGGCAATAAAGTCTATGATCAATAAATAAAGCAACCAGCGACTTCCACACACAAAGACGTGACTCTCCAGGTCGTCTTCAACAAAACACGTGACTCCACCTGTTGTTCTGGAGGTGAATCGCTCTGCAACACACGCAAGACTTTACAACCAGGAAGTGAAACCAGCGCGTCGACGCGGAAAGACGCAGAAACACGCGCCAGCTTTAATAGTCCCGAAAACGCAGATAGAAATAGTGATGTGTTTATCTGAGGTAATACATGGTCATTATCACAAGTAAAAGCACAGGTGTGTGAGCGGGGGATGTAGCTCAGTGGTAGAGCGCGTGCTTCGCATGTATGAGGCCCCCGGGTTCAATCCCCGGCATCTCCATTTTCCTTACGCAGTATTTCTGTTTTTCCGGGAGTTCTTTGCAAAACTAAACAGCGCATATAGTTGTTTTTGGCCAAACAGTGTTTCCACTCAGGTGAAAAAAAAACCTTGTGAGTGTAATACAAACGTATTAATAACCGCTGCTCTATCGGACCTCCTACGTGGTTCAACCAAGTCGATCAAATCTCCAATAATCCAGCTCAGATGAACGAGATGATTATCATCGGCCTATTTCGGTTCCTCAAAGGCTGAAACGGTCTCGTTAGTTTGAACCAGATGTCAATCATCCCGATAATCGCGCGTGCGCGTCCTACGTTAGAAGACGGAAGAATCGGAAGAGCTTAAAGGAAGAGCGTCTTTTTCTCCGCTTGCGAGCAGCGGATGCTCATGAACGCATCTGAGGAGATAATGTGTATTTGAATCCTTTCTGTCGGATGAATTGAATGTATTTTACATCCTCTGTCTCCAAAGGTTTCTTGCCTTTCCTCCCCATCATTTTTTGGGGGGGGGCGTTAATCTAACTGATATCGCTCCTTCATCCAGGGCTCTGAAGTGTCACGCACTCCCGCCACACATTTCTTCACGCCAAGAAATCGGACTCCGGTCCACGCCGCGTTTGTTCATCGATGAGGAAGAGAGCTGCGGTTGCCACCTTTAGTACAGAAACGATGGCAGCGAGTATTACCCAATACGGTGCCGAATAGGATGCTGCATTGACGACAGCTCGGAAAATACGGGACAAACCCCGTCCCGTATTGATTCAAAACGGGACGCGTTATTTTCTTCTCAAATACGGGATGATTCCGTATTTTAAGGGACGGGTGGCAACCCTAAAGAGAGCTGCCCAGTTTTTGCTATTGTGATTTAGCCGAACCTGATTCGGGGAACCGAAAAGCCAGATCTACATCCTCTTATTCTGAAAATGATCAGGCTAACCCAGTTAGCCACGTACGAGGACTAGGGCCCTGGCCTATGTTTAGCTTTTAGCATGTGCTACATTAATAACGACCGTAAAACAAAATTAAACGTCAGTCGTGTAAGTCGGTACCTTGTTTACTTTTGGATTGTCTCTACATGACATCATCAGCTGGCTTGATGCCAAAGTATTTCAGACAAACAGACACAACGACAAAAAACTGCCTGAGATTTCCCAACATAAACACACCGAAGCTTCTAGCGACAGACGCTGCAGCCAATCAGGAGGCAGCTGCTACTTGACGTTGCAGCTGACGTTCTGTAGCTCCTCCTTCAATGACCTCCCATGCTCTCATTTGTGCCGACATGCAAACTGCGAGTCTAGGAGTCAAACTGCCGTTGACATCCACTAAGATAAAGTTTCGATGAATGTAGTAATGCTTTCACTGCCCGTTGGATTGTTCTTCTACTGCACCCTTCAAAAACACGCTGGACTTTAGTGCTCATTCAAGCTTCTTCTTCTTAGAATGAATGTAGTTAGTTTGTAATTAAAGTACTTTCAATAACATCTGTGTGACGGAGAATCAGGAAACTGGAAAACCTTTCTCCTGGAAAGGAGTCCACTTTTTACAAGAAAAGTCAAAATTGTATTAAAATATCTTGATGAATACTTGATACTTCAATAAAAAGAAAATGTTTTTGTCCAATTATTGCAATTTCTATCTCTTTAATGACTGCTTATTTCTCAAATTATTGCAACAATTTTCTCTAATTACTGCAATGTATATGTCTAATCATTCCAACACTTTAAATAATTTTAACATATATCTCTATTTATGCACAACTAATTATTGCAAGAAATTTCTGATGTTTTTACTCAAATATTATGTAGAAATATAGTTGTTGCTTTCTCTCTTTCTGGGTTCGGGTTAGACTTTCCTCAGACTGCGTTTTGAGTTGTTGTAAGCAGCTGTCACCATGGCAACGTCTTACCTGCCGTGTGAAACAAACCCAGAAGAAGAATACAGGTAAATGAATAAACGCAACACCAGTATTTCTGCCCTCTGTTGGCCAGAATGTGGACAATGCTTTTCTTCTTCTCTGAGTTCATGTATTCTCCTGAAATTGTTGTTTCTTTGTCAATAATATCTCTTCTTCTGATGTTTCTCGTTTATTTATGATTGGATCATCCTGGAAAGTAGATCAAAAGCTGTGAGGGACGACTGAGTCTCTGAAACATGTCGGTTTCTGTCATGTTGGATTACATGGAAAACCCACGTTAGATCATGCTATCATGCTAGCATCCCAACACATTTCCTTGAAGTTGTTCAACCTGCAGTGAGGAAGCCTTTGCTAAGCTAAGCTATGTTAATCAAAGCTAATAACTACTGAGAGGGGTCAGCGGGCGATAGTAGGAGATGAGAGAAGAGAAGAGACAAGATGAGGAGACGCAAGTCAATAATAGTAGACAAGAGGAGACGGTAGAAGAAGAGGGGAGGAGGCGAGAAACGTCAAGAGGAGACAAAAGCGAGACGAGACGAGAGATGGCAGGAGCGATAGTCAGAGACGAGGATGAGGCAAGAGGATGCAACCCTTATGGTCTCCCATATGTCACTGTGATTTTGAGGCAGACCCATTTCAGTTCTGGAGGATCGGCCACCTGATGACTCAAGTCTCCGTTGGCTCCGCCCCTTCCTTAGGAGATGGCGGCTTGTTTCTGAAAAGTTTCAAAGAAGGCCAGCATCCCCCTCCTCACGCCGCTGTCGCCCTTGGTCATCCTGGGTATCATCGCTCCGCCGCTATTGCTGTTGCCTTGGAGATTGGAGGTTATAGGCGGGAAGGAGTCCACGGAGTTTGCCCGTTTGACCTTCGACGAAGCCGCACGCCATGACTTGGTCCTCGGAGGCGGAGTCTGAGCTACCAGACACTTCTGATACTGGACCTGAGGGTCGAGAAGGAGGACGACGTAATGTATCCATGACCTCACATCTTTGAGGTTCAGCTGACAGCTCACCTGACCAGGTGTGCCACTCACCATACATGCTCCTTGCACCGCCTCAGACAGGTTTCCCGCATCCGGCTCGCACCAGAACACGTGACACTCGAACCTCTGCGTGCCGCCGTCCACTATCACGGCAAAGGTGCGGCTGTCGTGGCCGACGCCCAGGAAGGTGAGAAAACGCACCTGGCACTCCCAGAGAGGCTCCTCCCCTTCCTGTTGGGGTTTTCAAGGAGAGGTAGAAACAGTGAGCTACGCCCTCCAGGTGAATGAACAAAGTAGGAATGGTTGTACCTTTCCCTTCCACAGGGACAAGATGTTATCGGTGATGTGGATCACCGTCGCCTCCCACTCGTCTCTGTCCGTGGAGTTCATGATGCTCTCTATCGCTCTGTTCAATACCTCCATACCTGTGGCACATCAGGGGAGAGCACACCTGATGACGTCATACACATGATCCCAAACACACAAAGCGTTTACAAATGTTCAACTACTAAGAAATCATTTCAGGGGATTTCAGGTGTTTTGCCCTCCTACCCATTGCTCTGGACACCGGCAGGTTACCAACGTACTGCACATCAAACTTCTGGGACCTGCTTTCTCATCGCCTCCTGAAACTCCACTGAAATGACAATAGCTAATCAGTGGGGTGCCAATCAGAGAGTAGGGCGTGTTGTCAGAGAATAGGTGTCACCTTGTCGGGGCAGGTCTTCGGGTGAGATACTCTCCATCGTCAGCGAGTGAGACGGCCTCATTGATGTCTTCTCTGACATCATCTAGAGAGAAATTAACACAGCGGTCCCGTCGTGTTTACAGCCAATCGGCTAATGCTAACATGCTCATGCTAACGCGGTAAACATTGCGCTTTATGTGTCAGGTGACTTGAGGGACCCACCTTGGAGCACATCTCGTGCAGCGCCATGGCGATGGCTTTGGCTGGAGCATCACAGCGAAACACGTGACACTTCAACACACAGCTGTCCTTATCGCCGGCCGGCCACAAAGGCAAAGTCCCTGAATGCACACACACAAACACAAACGGAAATACACACAGAGACACACACACATACACACACACAGACAGACACACAAACAATGCCATGTTGAGGCCGACCAGCTGATTGATCACATGATCAGAAGGTCAAAATCAATAAATACCCTGACACAAAGGAGGAGGCAGTGAAGTCTCTGAAGAGGGAAAGGTAGAGAGGTTTACCTGTCTCTGCCCAGGTGGAGCAGTGGGGGAGAGAGTGACATTGTTAGTGCAAATACAGGTAAACAAACTAAAAGGTGAGCTAGCTTAGCATGCAGAAACATCTGACTGTTAGTGTATGGTAATAGTCTAGCTTACCAAAAGAATGGACGCAGGGTACAATTGTTAGCTTTGCGTAGCACAAAGAACGGAAGCAGGGGCAACGATTAGCTTAGCTTAGCATAAATACTGAAAGCAAGGGTAGGTGTTAGCTCTGCTTAGAACAAAGACTTGAGGCAGAGGGAAGTGATGGCTTACACTAGTACTGGAAGCAGATGAATACTTGTTAGGCTAGCTCCTCCCATCTCGTCCCCCTCCATGTCCCAGGTAATTTATTGGCTCACCTGCCGTTGTTGCAGCCCACCCCCCATACACGGATGTTGCTGATTGGCTGACAGTGCAGTGAAGTGTGGTCTAAAGGGTCCAACAGAGTCAGAGTGTCCTTCTTCAGTACCAGCATCATCTCCTGACCCTGCAAACAGACAGACGGGTCAGTCCACCAACTCACAAACAGGTACACGGGTTCAATGCAGATCTTGTCTCACCTCCCCCCGGGCCCCTTGCCTGTCTCTCTGCTCTGGGCTGCCGCAGTGAGACAGCTGTTGGATGACGTTACTGAGAGCGAGACTGCTACGACCGGGAGACAGGTCCTCCTCCTCCACCTCCAGCCAGCCCAGAGAGCGAACTGCAAACAACTGAAAGACAGACAGGTAGAGAGACCGACAGGAAGACCGATAGGAAGAGAGACAGACTTGTACAGAGATGGACAGGGGAGCAGGTAGAGAGACAGACATATGGAGAGACAGGAAGAGAGACCAACAAGCACACAGACGGACAGACATACAGACAGGGGGAGAGATAGACAGGCGGATAGACAGAGGTACAGAAAGATAGACATGTAGATTGACAGACAGGCAGAGAGACGAACAGGGAGAGAGACAGACAGGTTAACTCAGATTAAAGCGATTAGAGCGGATTAAGGCTCCAGAGCCAAAAACATTGCTGCTTTCACTTTGTTTATTTTAAAATGATGTCGTCTTTGACCCCTGTGACTTCCTTGCTGATGATGTCAGCAGATTCAGAAACATGAGTTAGCAGCTAACTGGTTAGCGGGTTAGCTGATTTCTCAAATCCACGGCTAGGTTTCGTTTACTCATTGATTAATAAACTGAATATTGGATTCCAAATGACAATGTTTAAATATAATGTTGATTGTGAAGAGAAGGTATGTTCCTCCACAACAGTGTGGTTGTTGTTCATGTTGTTGTTGTTACCTTGGAATTGGGGTTGTGGTATCTGAGATAATCTTCATGCCGCAAAGACCTGAGTAAAAAAACACAATTTTTGTCTACCAATTGTAGCTGTGCGTGTGTGTAGGTGTGTGCGTGTCGATATGTTTGTGTGTATGTGTGTGTGTCGTCATAGGTGTGTTTGTGTAAGTGTGTGTGTTGATATGTTTGTGAGTTTGTGTGTAGGTGTGTGTTTACCTGGTCTCAGGCTTCATGCCTGTCTCTTTGTTGGAGCTCTGATGTCCGCCATTCAGCTGAGATACAAAACCACAGAAGAAGAAAACACTTCAGACAGACCTGCTATTCTGAGCTAACTGAGCTTCATGATACTAAGACTAAACTACTTCTCTTTCCAGGAAGGGATTCTGTTAACTTTGAGACTCCGTGTTAACGTCCACTTTGACTGCAGGAACCTCGGCGTGACATCGACAGCCGACTCTTCCTGACTCCAACATCACTGACAACACCATCCTGTAGATACACGCTCTACAACATCATGAGAACACGTCCTCTTCTCACTCAGAAGAAGGTACTGATTCAGGCTCTTGTCGTCTCCCTCCTGGACTACTGTAACTGTCTCCTGCAGGTCTCCTGCTACCACCATTCCACCTCTGCAGCTCATCCAGAATGCAGCAGCTCCACTGGTCTTTAACCTTCCTAAGTTCTCCCTCACTCCTCCACTCCTCCGCTCTCTTCACTGGTACCGGTGGCTCATCCAGTTCTAAACTCTGGTGCTCACGTACCATGCTGTGAATGGATGGGGGTCCATTCATCCAGGTCCTACATCCAGGACCTGGTCCAACCCGACATCCCGACCCGCACTCTCCGCTCTGCATGTGATAAACTGCTTGTTCCTCCTCACTGAGAGCAAAACACTCCACTAGATCTCCACTCTTTGCTGTCCTGCTCCTAAATGGTGGAAGGAGGTCTCTGAAGACATCAGGACCACAGAGAGCCTTCACATCTTCAGACTAAAGACACACCTCTTCAGACTCTACCTCCACTAACACACTAACTAACTGCAGCACTTACATTGCACTTATAATGGTTCTTATCTACAGCAAGTTGTACATCGGCTTATGTGATGAAATCACACTTTCTTGTTTCTTGTTCTTGAGTTTGTACCCTATGGTTGAAATGCACTTATTGTAAGTCTCATCAACAACGCTCTGTTATCTGGCTGTTTTCCCAATTCTCTGAAGGAGGCAAGAGTCAACCCTCTCCTGAAGAAACCCACCCTCAACCCTTCTGAAGAAAACAACTACAGACCGGTCTCTCTTCTTCCCTTTTTGTCCAAAACCCTTGAACGTGTGATCTTTAACCAACTCTCCTCTTATCTCCACTGTAACAACCTCCTTGACCCCCACCAGTCAGGTTTCAAGGCCGATCCACAGAGACTGCTCTCCTTGCTGTCTCAGAGCAACTCCACACTGCTAGAGCTCCCTCTCTCTCCTCTGTCCTCGTCCTTCTGGACCTCTCTGCTGCATTTGACACGGTCAACCACCAGATCCTTATTTCCTCCCTCCAGGACATGGTCAAACCCGACATCCCGACCCGCACTCTCCGCTCTGCATCTGCAAAACTACTCGTCCCTCCCTCACTGAGAGCAAAACACTCGACTAGATCTCGACTCTTCGCTGTCCTTGCGCCGAAATGGTGGAACGAGGTCTCTGAAGACATCAGGACCACAGAGAGCCTCCACATCTTCCGCCGCAAACTAAAGACACACCTCTTCAGACTCTACCTCGACTAAAGACTAACAAACTGTAGCACTTAAATTGTACTTGTAACGTCACTCATCTATAGAAAATTGTAAATTGGCTTATTTGAGGATATTGCACTTTCTTGTTTTGGATAAAAGCGTCAGCTAAATGACATGTGATGTAATAATGTAAAGTAATGTAATGTAATACTAACTAGCTTAATTAAGACGGACTTATTTAATTCAAAATTACTTAAATTACACTCACTAGTTTACACTACCATAATACCGAAAAGTTTAGGTTAAACCTTCTAAACTAACTAGTTTAACTGTCAAGCTTAGTTTACACAAACTGACTAGACACACTGACTAGTTCAACTTAAGCTAGATAGCTTCTTTACACTAACTAGCTTGGTTTAAACTCACACGTTGAACTTCAACCAACTCGCTTCTTTACAATATCTACCGTAGTTTACACTGAATAGTTTAACTTCCACTAACTAGCTTCTTTACGCTAGCTAGCTTAGTTTAAATGGAAAAGTTTAACGTCACTAACTAGCTTCTTTACACTAACTACCTGAGTTTACACTGACTAGCTCCCCAGTTAGTTAACCAGGTTAGCATATAGTAATCAGGTTGTGACCTGCGTGTCGAGCAGCTGGGGCGACCCACTGAGCCGGGGATGCTGCCACTGGGTGGCCCCAGTGGGAACGTGCCAGTAGTACGTTCCTGTTGAATCTTTGATGGTTCTCCAGCCAGAGGGTAGATCTGGATCCAGCTGCAGGTTCTGGTCGGTCCAGATGTTGTCTGCAAACACACAATAAGAGTCCACATGTGTTAGCGCTTCCCAAAGGTTGCAGTGTCCACTGCAGCCGCATTATTAAAGGCTATGACTGCTAGGCTATGACTACGTACCTATTAACTGCTAGGCTATGACTACGTACCTATTAACTGCTAGGCTATGACTACGTACCTATTGACTGCTAGGCTATGACTACGTACCTATTAACTGCTAGGCTATGACTAGGTACCTATTAACTGCTAGGCTACGACTACGTACCTATTAACTGCTAGGCTATGACTACG
This sequence comes from Gasterosteus nipponicus, assembly GCA_014132575.2. Lineage (NCBI taxonomy): Eukaryota > Metazoa > Chordata > Actinopteri > Perciformes > Gasterosteidae > Gasterosteus > Gasterosteus nipponicus. Next base: position 32,011,662 of record BMAF01000003.1, read on the forward strand.
TACCTATTAACTGCTAGGCTATGACTAGGTACCTATTAACTGCTAGGCGTACGACTGCTAGGCGACTACGTGCCTATTAACTGCTAGGCTATGACTAGGACTGCTAGGCTCGACCGTACCTATTAACTGCTAGGCTACGACTACGTACCTATTAACTGCTAGGCTGACTAGGTACCTATTAACTGCTAGGCTACGACTACGTACCTATTAACTGCTAGGCTATGACGTACCTATTGACTGCTAGGCTATGACTGCACCTATTGACTGCTAGGCCATGACTACGTACCTATTGACTGCTAGGCTATGACCACGGGCCTATGACTGCTAGGCTATGACTACGTACCTATTAACTGCTAGGCTATGACTAGGTACCTATTAACTGCTAGGCTATGACCAGGTACCTATTGACTGCTAGGCCATGACTGCCTATTGACTGACGCACCTACCTATTGACTGCCAGGCCACTACGCTAGGCCTACGTGCCTTGACTGCTAGGCTATGACTGTACCTATTAACTGCGCACCATGACTACGTACCTATTAACCGCTAGGCTATGACTAGGTACCTATTGACTGCTAGGCTATGACTAGGTACCTATTGACTGCTAGGCTATGACTAGGTACCTATTGACTGCTAGGCTACGACTACGTACCTATTAACCGCTAGGCTATGACTAGGTACCTATTAACTGCTAGGCTATGACTAGGTACCTATTAACTGCTAGGCTATGACTACGTACCTGTGACTCGTGCCTAACTGCTAGGCTATGACTACGTGCCTATTGACTGCTAGGCTACGACTACGTACCTATTAACCGCTAGGCTATGACTAGGTACCTATTGACTGCTAGGCTATGACTAGGTACCTATTGACTGCTAGGCTATGACTAGGTACCTATTAACTGCTAGGCTATGACTAGGTACCTATTGACTGCTAGGCTATGACTAGGTACCTATTGACTGCTAGGCTATGACTAGGTACCTATTGACTGCTAGGCTATGACTAGGTACCTATTGACTGCTAGGCTATGACTAGGTACCTATTAACTGCTAGGCTATGACTGGTTAATATTAATATCCTCTATTATAACACACCTTAATTTATTAGTTATTTAACAGCTGCTTAAACCATTTCAGATCGCTTCAGGCAACAACGCTAACTTAAGTCAGAGCATCGCTCTGAACGTTCAATCCTGGTTCATCTAACAGAATGTCAGACTTATTAGTTTTGCCCTCCACAACACTTGATCTTCTTTTTAGGTTTCGAGTCAGTTATTCCCTCTTTCTCAATGACATGGTGAAGAATAGGAGCGACGGTGGCGCAGGGGTAGAGAGGGTTGGCGGGTCCATGTCACAAGTCGAAGTGTCCTTGACAAGACACCTAACCCCTAATTGCTCCCCGGGATAAAGTAAAACCACGGGTTAAAATGCAATGTAAGTCGCTTTGGGTAAAAGCGTGAACTAAATGACCTGTGATGTAATGTAAAAGAATAGAACAGAACAGAATAAAACAGAGTTTTATCTTTTACCTTTTACCTTTTATCTGCTTGTATAAACCATTGTATTTACAATGCTACATTAGCAGCTACGTTTAAGGTAATCACGGCGATATTAATAGATTTTGAAAGCAGCTGTTGTTGTTAATTACGTTACTTTATTCTGGCGGTTTGTTCACTTTTGAAGTTTTTTTGTTAGTCTTGGAAGATGGAGAGCTGCGATTGGTGGGTTGTCAACAAGATGTCATGACAGTGTCAGAGAAACAACATCCCAAACCTCATTATGTGTGTGTGTGTTTGTTGGTGTGTTTTTCTTTATATGCATGCAACACATACTCAGACACCCATTGTCTGGGTATGTGTTTATGTATACATATGTGTGTGTCTGTTTGTGTGTGTGCGTCTCACCGTCATAGTTGACTATGAGGATGGCCAACATGTAATCTTTGCCCATCATGGCTCCGCCCTCCAACATGTGTGGTCCAATCAGCTGATGGTCCTCAATACACACAGTTAAAGCCTCTGGTCTCTCTCTCGCTGCTTGTCTTTCCCTTAGTGTCTCTTGTCCGTCCCTTAGATGAAACCATCAGTCTTCTTCTTCTGCTGTTTTATATCCGTATCTCTCTCCTCACACTCGTCCCTCCTCTCTCCTCTCTGTCTGATGAAGGATGCTGCTCTTCTCCTCCTCCTCTGGCTCCTCCCGCTGATGATGTCATCCCCCTGCCCCCTGCCGATGTCATCGCTCCCCTCCCTCTCGACCTTCACCGTGAGGATCGACTTTAACTCCCTCATTCATGTATGAACGGCTCAGTATTCAACCAGATTAAGTCCTATAAGAAGTATTCATGGTCACTATCACATTTTAAAGTACACTCATGTATCAGTGAGATGTATGACTGTAATACAATCAGTATGCAAATGTACATAAAGCACCTAATGTAAATAAACTCCTGAATAGATATATATATATATATAGATAGAAAGATAGATGCTGTAAACCATCAGATAGAATGTAACCACCGTCAGGTACAACCACCATCAGAAATAACTAGCAGATACAACTATCACATGCAACCACCATCCACACTGTGGTGAGAGAAAACTCCAAGATGATGCAATAATGTAATGATATTAGTGACACAGCTCATTTTCAAAAGGAAAAGATTTACCTTTGAGACATAGTGGAGAAAAAATATAGTAAAGCAAATACTGAGTAAAGGACGTCCGTGTGTACGTGAACTTGTTTCATAGTCCCGCAAAGATAAACCCTGAAATGGATTTTATTGTTGAATAAAAAAATGATTCAATTTTTGTTCATTTATTTGTTGCGTCATTTATTTATTTATTATTATCTTTTATACAATACATTTATTTAATTATATTGATTGACAACCAGCTTGAATGCTGAATGACACCTGCCGTCCTTTGAAATTGAGAAGGGATTTGGATTTCAATTAACAAAAGAAACTGAAGTTATTAAATCTGTGTGTCATTCCTTACGGATTAACGGCTTTAATTATTTATTCTTTTATTTTATTTTGTGTGCTAACTTTAAACCTCACTGTTTCAAGGATCAAAGACTTAAATACAACTTTCTTATGAAACATCAAAGTATTTTATTCGATCCTCAATCATCGTTGAATCACAATAAACGTTTTAGTGCTTTAACTGCATGTGGACATACAGGATGACGTCACGGTAGTGCCACGTGTGCGGGAAATGCTGTGAGCTAAATGGACCAGTTAGTTAAAGTCAAAGTTAAAGACCACGACAGGAATTTATACCAGGTCTCCTCCAAAGTAAGAGCTCAAAGTATCAGCGCCAACTCAAAGCTCTTATTGTGATGTCTGAGCGGAAGTTGTTTATCCACGGGGATCTTACGTATTTGCATTATCCCGGTGACGTCGTCAACGGAAGTTCTTTATCCGCTGCAGTTTACACTCAAACCACTGTTGTTGTGACGTTAGCTAATTTCTTTGGGTTAGCTTAGCCGTTACCTTAGCCGCTAGCTTAGTTAGGTCTCTTGTGAAGAAGACACTGCGACGTCGGTGGAGTCCAACATGGAAGACAGGTACATTAAACCAGGTAAGCGTTAGCTTCGCTGAGCATGTCCTTACTATTGGTAATAACGTAACTTAGCTAACGTTAACGTTATACAGCCTGTGTGCTGCTAGGCTAACGGTTAGCTAAACAAACATCATTCATCATAGTGCTTATATCCATTGCACGTTTTTTTAGTTCGGCACACAGATATTCCACAAAAGAGTAATTATTCATGTAAGAAATGTCCCTGGATTTATTAGTTTGTAATGTGACGTTGTGTTTTAGGCCGCAGATACAGACAGATGATGTCATCGCTCATAGTAAGACGGTGTTCTATCTGTAAAAGTCAGACTCCAGAGGTGTGAATACTTAAAGGTTCCACATGTATGTTATGTGTGACGACATCTTGTGGTGGACGTCTGTGTCAGCTTCATCACTTCATCTCTGTCTTTTGCTGACTGTGTTCGCTAGGTAACCAGGAGCGGGGCTGGAACGACCCCCCTCAGTTCTCCTATGGGCTCCAGATGGCCCACGGGCCACAGAGGAACCTCCTGAACAAGAGAGCTGCTGCACCGGCAGGTTGGACAACGTGTCTGGGTCCTTCTTGTTTCCTCTCTCCTCATTTCCTTTCTTGGCCTCCTTTCCTCAGCAAAGGAGGCCTCGGTGTTTCCTCTTTTTTGTAGTCAAAACTCCTCCACGTGTTTGACGAGTTAGGTCATCCTTGAGAACAAGCGATGAGGTCACAAAGTCATTTTATGCCTCAAACATCTTGTCTCTGATTGGTCTTCAGGTACAGGGGCCCCACCCATTACCCCTCCCTCCTCCGGTCCTATGGCTCCTCCTCCTCCAAGTGATCTTACGCCGCCGCCGCCTCCTCTAGGCCCAGGTAAGGAACAGTAAAAGAAGAAGAAAGGTTTTGTTAACGAAGTCTGAATATCTGTGTCTCATTTGGTGGGCTTTATCCTCATGAGCTGTTCAGAGTGGACTGGAGCTCTGTGATCATACAGTACTGCAAGTGCATCACTGACCACCTGTCTGACAGCACGTGAAGCTGGGGAAACATGTCTCTCTCTCGAACCATCAGCACCGGTTCCCCCCCAATGCTGCGTTCTTTCCCGTCTCCTCTTCTCCCTGTACACCAACAGCTGCACCTCCAGTCCGTCAGGCTCCTGAAGTTTGCGGATGACACCACCCTCATTGGTCAGATCTCTGGTGGGGACGAGTCCGCCTACAGGTGGGAGTCTGACCATCTGGTGTCGTTGTGCCGTCAATACAACAGCTGAACTGGCAGGTGGAAGAAATTCCCACGATGATGGTCCACTTCTACACGGCCATCATGGAGTCCATCCTCTGCCTCCTCCATCAGCGTGCCTGCGCTGCAGCCACAGCCAGGACAAGGGCAGGCTGCAGCGTGTCCTCCGCTCTGCAGAGAGGCTGATCGGCTGCAATCTGCCGTCCCTGCAGGACTTTGAGGACCTTGGCGAGCTAGAAAGGGTGTAGTCAACCCCTCTCACTCCGGACACAATCTCTTTTGTGCCCCTTCCATCTGGCAGGAAGTCCAGGGTCCAGACCAAGACGTCCCGCCTCACGTCCTCACTTGGTCTCATGATCCAAGTCAGAGTCCCCATTGACCTTAAATGTTCCCCAGAACATTTTGCACAGTGGTTTCTCACCATGAAAAATGTACATACATACGTGTTTTAACTTAGTTATCTCATCTTCCTTATATTGTTTTAATTTTCCTTGTACATATTTGTATTTGTATTTTATTTTATTCTCATCGCACTAATCATCAAAACAATTCCTCTAGCAATACGTAG